>NIVC01000385.1:625000-639492 GCA_002269645.1 Macrostomum lignano
ATGAAAAAAGCTTTGGAAAAGGGCCGCAGAAAAGACTCTATATTGCAGATTTGTATTCATAAAAAATCAAAAAGAGAACTCAAAAAAAACTATTTTTTGCAACGAATACAAGTAACAGATCGAGCAAGTATAATAATACAATTCGTATGATATAAAAACAAAAGGAAGAATTCATGCTTAGGTAATTAAGCAAATAAATCAATCAAAATCTGAGCTGATTATTTTAGTTTTGTCACCTGCACTTTTCTTGAGCGTCGATTTGACGATTGTAAAAAAAGCACCTAATAGGTAGTAATTTATATATAGCTAATAAAAAACTGACTTAGCACAGTGCGCTACTAACAGTAGCAGGGAAAAAGTTTACGATAAACGAATATAAATAGATGTACATGGCGCGCGCAAAATAACACCACGCTTGTTTAATTAGTAATAGGCGAGACGACTTCGGCGGTTGACTAAATAAATAAACGAGAATACAAATGATAAGTAAAAAGAGCGCTATATATAGCATGCTTGCCATGGCTCAGCCAAGGACAACTAGGACAATCTGGACTGATAGCTTCTCAAAAATATTCAAAGACAACTAAGTAAGACAATCCTGGACTGATAGCTTCTCCTCAAAGATTAAATTCAAGGACAACTAAGTAGACAATCCTGGACTGATAGCTTCTCCTCAAAGATTAAATTCAAGGACAACTAAGTAAGACAATCCTGGACTGAAAGCTTCTCCTCCAAGATTAAATTCAAGGACAACTAAGTAAGACAATCCTGGACTGAAAGCTTCTCCTCCAAGATTAAATTCAAGGACAACTAAGTAAGACAATCCTGGACTGAAAGCTTCTCCTCAAAGATTAAATTCAAGGACAACTAAGTAGACAATCTGGACTGATAGCTTCTCAAAAATTAAATTAAAGGACGACTTAAGTAGGGAGGACAGGAAACTTTATTTCTTAGAAAACTCACTACTCCAAGACTTTTAAATGGAGCACTTGTACTTTTATTAATATACAAGACGTCTAGACAAATATTTAGCAGAAATTTTCACAGGTTTCCCGACCCTGAGTATTTTTTAAGTCAGAAGGGGGCTATATCCGAAGCCCAGATCTCCAGCTCACTCTGACTCAACAGCGCCAATAGATGAAGAATATCAATAGATTATTATTACAAAACTTGAAACACGATACAAAAAAGCAGAGCAAATTGAACTAACAAAGAAACACAAGAATTGCAGAAGAAAAAGCACAACAAACTAGAAATAAACTGCAATAAAAGTTGAGAACTGAAAAATGGTATTATAAAAGCAGAAACCGGATCGCTGGGGATGGGATGGAGCTAATCATAAAGCAAGTTATGCTGTTCTAGACCAGATTAGAATTATATTGTATTAATAACTATAAACGCAAAACAAAAATCAATGCATATAAATATGCTTTATATACAGTCATCAAAACTTAGGTACTTTTTGGACAACCCGATAAGACGCTGAAATCATCGAAATCAACTCAAGAATATAAAAAGAGTTTCTGAATCAAAACTAAACAAACGATTGAAACTGAAAATACACCAATAATACATCCTGACTTTTTATTCCAGCTTTATTTAGTTTAAAGGCAATCTTTCTCTTCAAGAGGGGTTGCAGCCTAGTGGTTAGAGTGTCTGACTCATGACCAAAGGTCGGGGGTTCGATTCCCGATCCCACTGGAACAATTTGTGTCCCTGAGCAAGACAACTCTGCATTGCTTCAGTTCACCCAGCTGTAAAATGGGTGCCAGCATTAGCTGGGGTAACTGAGGGTGTGTGGCGACCCCCCAGTCCTTGGACTGGACAGCCGTACGCAGCCTTCAGATGCGCCGTGCAATAGCTGCGGCTGAGCTTTCGGCTGCTCATCTAGCCGAATTGGGGCAGGTGTAGTTAATTATGAATTATTATTATTCTCTTCAAAGATACTGGCAATTTGTCCTCTAATCTTCCCTAAGCTGTTTGTCAGTTTGTCGCGCCTCTCCCAGACCTTTGACGCGCACACATCTCGATCTACAACACCTGAGCCTCACAGGCGCAGGCACAGATACTATAAACACTAGACAGGCCACTCCAGCCAATCCTCACAACACGACAGTTTACTCTACTTTCTGCTTAGTAGTAGTAAAAACATTTTAGCGTTATTTATATTTTTTAAAATAAAAAAACAGATGAATGCAATGCAGCAATTGTATTGATTTTTTGCAAAAAGAAACTTATAATTATACTTTCCACAATTCAAAGCAACATTGTGAATGCTTTAGATTGCATAGAAGGCTATATTATTGCAGTCTACTATTGTATATTTAGCAAATACGAGCTATATCATATACTCCATAATCCATATTCGTGAAGCAAAATAGAAAGATTTCTCATCTTAATCAGCTCATCTGTTTGTGAAACTCGCAGCGTGCTGTCGAAGAACAGGGTCGCCAGTCGCCCTTGTTCAGAGGCAGCATTCAGAACGGCCCAACAGATGAAAAAAACTGGCGAATGCGCCACTTCAAGGTCCAGGGATGTATCCGATGGAGCCAATCCTCAGTGGTTTCGTAACAGGCAGCCGATAAGCAGCAGGACTTTTGTGGTGCAGCTGCAATGAGCTGCTGATGAGATGACATCCTTTGACCAGAGCACCCCTGACTGCGAGCGCCCTGCCGCCCAGTCGACCGCTGGAAGCTGCGCTAGCCACGCCTCCACAGTCCATGGATGCACGACTGCGCTGCACTTGCCTTGACCATCGAGAGTTGCCGCTGCAGCCGCTTGATTTGCCTGTCGCTTTCGGGATTGCCGCTGCAGCCGCTTGATTTGCCTGTCGCTTTCGGGATTGCCGCTGCAGCCGCTTGATTTGCCTGTCGCTTTCGGGATTGCCGCTGCAGCCGCTTGATTTGCCTGTCGCTTTCGGGATTGCCGCTGCAGCCGCTTGATTCGCCTGTCACTTTCGGGATTGCCGCTGCAGCCGCTTGATTCGCCTGTCACTTTCGGGATCGTTGCTGCAGCCGCTTGATTCGCCTGTCACTTTCGGGATCGTTGCTGCAGCCGCTTGATCTTTGCCTCTAGCGCTTGGAACCCGCGAATCGGCTGCAGAGGTGAGAGCTTTCAGCCGCAACAGCTGTTCTCGGCGCAGAATCTGGTAGCCGAAGGTTGCTCTGCCACAGCACTGGCAGCAGGCAAGTCGCAGGCTCGGCTGCAGATAGATTGCTAATTGGCCCCAGCACTGGAGGGTACATGTCGTCTGCCTCTTCATCGTTTATCAGTCCTTTGCACAGAGGGTAGCTGGTCTATTTGAACGAGCCGAGGCAGCATCAACTCTTGGTGTGGGATTGCGTCCCAGCGAAAACAGATGTCTTGCACATCCGTGGCACTTTGTAAGGCAGCAGTAGGCCTCGTCCATAAAGTGCAAGCTGAACACACGGAGGCCCCGTGATTTAATTGTTTATAAAGATCAATATCCACGCTCCTGTAGTAGCTGCTGCCAGCGCTTCGCCAGTGTCATCTTTTGGTAATTTATGCATTCGCAACGGATTTTTCTTTCTCGGATGTTAATAGCACTAGTACAAAGCTCGTGCAAGTGGGAGCACAGCAGTGGTTCGAATCAAAACATTTCTCGAGTACAAGATTAGATAGAAAAGCTAGTATGCACTCGAACTTTCTTTAACTCTGACTCTTGTCCTGTTCATCTATATAAGCTTGTATTTAAGCACGATTCGCCACCCCCAAATTTTCTAACCCACAACCTCTCAACCCCCACCCCACCCCTAACCCAGGCTAGCTATGTGCAGTCCTTTATTTTCTATCCCACCACCAGTAGGCCTAAATTATCGATCCACTCACCCTGCCTTATACGAAACTGATATTAACCCTATTCCAGACTACCCCCCTTCCTCCACTTTGAAAGATAGCGGCATTGCACACTGTCTGTCGCGTCTTAATGTACACCATTACTGCACAAAACAAGTTAGTTGTTTATGGCGCTAGCAAAACGATGTCTTAAAAACAGTCACTCGATTTGTCTAATTTAGCAAATAATACTGTTGCTTCCTTTCATTGCTACTAAGCAGAAAGTAGAATAAAAAACTTGCCCAGAAAATTAGCCTGAGTGGCCTATCTAGTGTTTATAGTATCTGTGGGCGCAGGTAGCCGCCTTCTGCCTGGCCGCCGTCTGGGAAGCCGTCAATCAGCTGGGAGCCCAGCGGTTGCAGCTCATGGCCGGAGCCGCCAAGCGCCCCACTGCCGAACGAGGAGCCCAGGCCTCCGCCGCCGCCGCACCGGCTGGACGAGCTGAGGCAGGACTCGCTGCCTTCGTCCGCTTCACCCACTGACGATAGCGAAGCCTGCGCCGGCTGATGCTGCAGCTCCTCGGATTCGGCAACTGCGGCGTCGGCGGAGGCCAGCAGTTCGCCGGAGTCCGGGCAGCGCAGTCGATGGGCCCGGACCTCGCCAATCAGCTGACTGCGCCGGCTAATCAAGTGCGACACCGTGGACTCCAGCTGGGCATTGTCGGACTCCAGGCCGCGTACAGCCTCAGTGAGGCATTCGATGCGATCTTGGCGCTTCTTGCGGCACTTGGCTGCGGCCACTCGATTGCGCTCGCGGCGCTTCTCCCGGCGCTGCAACTCCTCCGGCTGGCTCTGGCGGAGAAGGGCAGGCGGACAGGCCAATGCGCGACACAAAGCACAAACATTTCAAACAAAATGCTAACCGTTTTTTCAGGACATTAGGTGGGTGCACACGGGGGAACCAGCGTGGTAGCGCCATCATGGAGGCGCTTAGCCTGGCAAGGAGGCGCCATCGTGGGGGCGCCAGCAACAGCAGTAAGTACTCTACCCTCTCCAGCCATTCATTCAGTAAGCACCCTACCCTCTCCAGCCATTCATTCAGTAAGCACCCTACCCTCTCCAGCCATTCATTCAGCAAACACCCTACCCTCTCCAGCCATTCATTCAGCAAGCACCCTACCCTCTCCAGCTACTTTTTCAGCAAGCACCCTATCCTCAAAAGATCATTAATTCAGTAAGCGCAGCTACCCTTTCTAATAATTAATTCAGCAAGCGATGCTCTCCAATGCTTTATGACGCTGCCCCAACCCAACCAATTAGGGATCAGGCTATCCTAAGCAACTACAAAGTAAAATTAAAGCAATATAACCTAACCAACCTTAGCCGTTTTACTCCAAAATTTCCGACCTCCGCCAGTGCCGGTGGCCGCGCCGCTTCGCTGCTTCTTCGACGACCGACTTTTTGTTAAAGCTCCGCTGGTGCCGCCATCAACAGCTGCTAGCAGATTCGAATCTCCATCATCGCCAGTGTCATCAATCTCGTCTTCATCGTTATCGTCTTGATCAACGTCTTCGTTGAAATGGGCGCCTAAAGGCTCTGACTGGACGGTAGGCGGCGGCGGAGGCTGCTGCTGATGGTGCTGCAGCAGGGGCTCGGTGAGCGGCAGCTGTAGCTGTTGCACATAGTGCTCTTGCGGATGCTGGAAATGATGCTGATGATGCTGATGATGCAAATGATGAGGCATATCAGCATAGCCTTGGCCGCCTAACAATGGGCCATTGGAAAGTACAATTGGCTTCAGTATGAGCCCCGGCTCAAGCGACTGCTGGTGCGGCTGGTGATGATGCGGCTGCTGCACCGGATGCTGCTGGTAGCAGCTAGCCGCCGATAAGTAGGCTCCGCCGCTGCTGCCGCCGCTGGCGTCGATGCAAAAATTTGCCGAATTGTATCCCGCATTAATATTGGTTGTCATGACAACGATTCCGCCGCTGCCGACGCCGGAACTGGGAACTGCTGCGAAGCCGCTGATTTCAGTTGGGCTTCGGGCAGCAGAGTCGGAGTAGATGACCTGAAATTCGAATAGTTGTAGCCTAGTGGTCAGAGCGTCGGACTTACGACTTGAAGGTCGAGGGTTCGATTCCTGATCCCACTCGGAACAATTTGTGTCCTTGAGCAAGACACTCAACTCTGCATTGCTTCAGTCCACCTAGCTGTAAAAAGGGTGCCAGCATTAGCTGGGGTAATTGAGGGTGTGTGCCCCCCCCCTTCCCCAGTCCTTGGACTGAACAGCCATACGCAGCCTTCAGATGCACCGTGCAATAGCAGTGGCTGAGCTGTCGATTGCACAAATGGCCTGATAGGGCAGGTATAGTCAATCATTATCATTATTATTATTATCATTGAATAGTACATTGATGCCCAATGGAAACTAAATTCTTGTAGGTCTGGTGTTTAGCATACATTTTTATACACTTATTTCATACTAATATGCCATTAACTAAAATTTACAGATAGGCTTACCAATTTGGGATATTTTTAAAAAATAATTTTTTTTTATTACAGAAATATAGACCTTCCCTATCCACATTGAGTAATTTGATGAGCATAATGCTTAATGATGTGTTTATTATCATAGAAAAGACAATATTTCTAATATATTGTAGATTATAAAATTCTAATTTAATAGACAAAGTGACCAAAGATCAGATGACATTTTATACAATTTCCATGGGCATGATTATTAGATAACACAATTATTTATTTTGCCATACATGTAGGCTATAACCATTAATATAGATGACTAGAGATAGGGTAACATCTGTATATATATATATTTAAATACATTAGAAAAAATGATATAGAAAAAGAAAAAAGTAGCTATAAATATAGGTTAGGCCTATCTTGTTAAAAAATGTGTTATTACTTCAGCAAGCCTAGGCCTAGAGTCTAATATAAAACAACATAGGTTTATTAGCTTTTGTTAGAATATATTTGTCAAAGCAAGCCTAGGCCTAGAGTCTAATATAAAACAACATAGGTTTATTAGCTTTTGTTAGAATATATTTGTCAAAGCAAGCCTAGGCCTAGAGTCTAATATAAAACAACATAGGTTTACTAGCTTTTGTTAGAATATATTTGTCAAAATATAGGAGGTTCTAAAATATAGACATCTTAGGCCTATCCCATGGACAGTTTAATTAGACTATTTATAATAAAATACATAGGCTAAACAATCAATTTTTGAGGGACTAATAAAAAACTATTACACTTTAAATATTATATACAATAAACACCCTTGAAATACCCAAAAAAATATAAAATTAAATACTTTTTATCAGAATAAAGGGAATGACCAATAAATGCATATACCTTAGTCTAAATCTTACCTGGTAGTAACCTAGGCTATAGCTATAAGCTGTAGAGCCCTATTGCAACAAAGGGTCAAATCATGTCAGATAGTTCTTTAGGTGTCCCAAACAAAGCTAGCCTAGCTTTCTTTGGTATAGACACTTGAATCTTTACATGCTAGCATGCCAATCAGCTTTTTAGTTACGAGTATACTAGACTATTATCATCACAAAAACTCTTTGCTTGCAATAAGGCTATAAAGATAAAATTTGATTCTTATTTTAGGATAAAACTAGCAATCCAGCCCATTTGGGGAGTGCAAAAAAGAAAATGAAAATATGGCTAAAATACTAAAGAATAAACCCATGCTCCTAATAAGCCTTGATATCTCAGAAATTCCCCCAGCTACAAGCCTTGACATCTAAGAAACTCTTCCAATAAGCCTTGATCTCAACAATTCCCTCTGTAAGCCTTGACAACCCAGCAATTCCCTTGTAAGACTGGACCTCCCAGCAATTCCCCTATAAGCCTTGACATCCCAGCCATTCCCTCCCATAAGCCTTGACATCTTAGTGATTCCCCCCATAAGCCTTAACATCTCAGCGATTCCCCCAGTAGTCTCAGCAATTCCCCAGTAACCTTTGACATCTTAGAAAGTTCCCCACTAAGCCTTGAAGTCTTAGCGATTTCCTCACTAAGCCTCGATATCCCAGAACTTCCTCCCATAAGCCTTGACATCCTAGCAATTCCCCCAGCTACAAGCCTTGACATCTTAGAAACTCTCCCAGTAAGCCTTGACATCTCAACAATTCCCCCCATAAGCCTTGACATCTTAGCAATTTCCCACTAAGCCTTGACATCTTAGCAATTCTCCCAGCTGCAAGCCATGACATCTTAGAAACTCTCCCAGTAAGAATTGACATCTTAACAATCCCCCTATAAGTCTTGACATCCCACATTTTCCCTGTAAGCCTTGACATCCTAGCAATTCCCCCCATAAGCCTTGATATCCTAGCAATTCCCCCTATAAGCCTTGATATCCTAGCAATTCCCCCCATAAGCCTTGACATCTCAGCAATTCTCCTAGCTGCAAGCCTTGACATTTCAGCAATTCCCCAGCTTGAGGCAATTCTCCCCATAAGTCTTGACATTTTAGCAATTTACGCACTAAGCCTTGACAGCCAAGCAACTTCTCTTTAGCCTCAATGTCTCAGCAATTCCCCTAGCTGTAAGCCTTGAAAATGACAACTTAGCAATGCTCCCAGTGGGGGCTATAGCCCAGTGGTCTAGTGCAAGCTCTGGTGTGCCAGCAACCCAGGCTGGATTCTAAGTGTAGTCACATTAATTTGGGGCTGAATTGGAATCTTGGCTTGGCTCTGCTTGTGCAATTAATGGCCTTGAGAGCCAACCCCCCCCCCCCAAGATGCAATGAAGTGTATATGCCTAATGATAAAATAAAGTTAGGGCCATTGTACACTCCTGTGTGAATGTGTGCCTGCGTATATATCAGCGCGCTTGTATGCCTGCTCAGGGGAGTCGGCGGAATGGGCAGTAATACCTCTTGCTGGTTGTGTGCCTATGTCGCTTAAAGTGCGCCAGGGTGCACACAACCTCCCTGCCTCTAATAAATAATAATATGCTCCTAGTAAGCTTTGACATCTCAACAATCCCATCATAAGCCTTGACATCTTAGCAACTGCCCCTGAAAGCCTTGAAAATGACATCTTAGCAATGCTTCCAGTAAGCCTTGACATCTTAACAATCCTCCCATAAACCTTGACATCTTAACAACTGCCCCTGTAAGCCTTGACATCCCAGCCATTCTCCCCATAAGCCTTGACATCCTAGCAATTCCCCCCATAAGCCTTGACATCTTAGCAATTCTCCCAGTAGTCTCAGCAATTCCGTCTGTTTGCACCTAGGCTAGCTTTCATTGATATATGCTTGTATATGCATTGTAGCACTTACAATTTAACACTCATATCATATCAGTTAGAGTAAAACTCATGATGTAATTTATTTCTCAGTCAGTCAGTGTCAGTCACCATTAAAGTTAGCAATTCAATTGCACAATATCAATCAAGTCTTGTACTATATGCTTCCATATTGTGTATTTCAGACTGGCACAATTCAAGCCAGTGTGAATATTCAGCCAGTAAACAACAAAAAATAAAAAGCCTGATATGATGCAATCTATTTCAGAATCAGAATTCAACCAGTCAGTTTTTTCTCTAGCATTTTTACAATGATTTTCAAGTCAAAATAGCTGTTTGACCTTTGCAAAAAGAATGTTTTTCGAATATTTAATCCTTTAGCATTGAGAAATCTCTTAGCCACAACCGTTTTTTCTGATTTTCTGATCAGGAAAAATTTCTGATTGAATGGTGCAAGTTTGGTGGAAATCAGTTGAGCCATTTTTCTATTTAGATATATAGATTTCTATTATCAATTGCACAGACAGACAGACAGAGACAGTTCAGATTTAAATACATAGATATATAGATATTTAAAATCAAATAAAAAAGGCCTTTTAATGTCATAATTGATCCTTTATTTTGCTAATCCTCTTTGAACTCCTATTGTGGTCATTTTTAGAAAGTAACCTACTGAAATTTGAAAAAGTGTTGGTATACTAGTGCACATAGGCTCATATCTATTGCAAAAAGAGGGCTAGCTTTCTTTGGTATACTAGCATTTTTCTAATGCTTTAGCATTTAGTTTGGTACAAGATTTACTTAGAACTGCCTAGTACAATTTGAACTTTTGCTAGGCCTGTAAAAAAGTAACCCATAAAATTTTTAAACATTTATAAATGTCATGTTTATAGGCCTTATTATTACTATTAGAATAAATTCTAAAAATCAATACCATAGATACATGTTAAGAATCTAGAAAAATGAATCAAGGGTCTTATAGCAACAATAACAAAATGCATTGTCAGTCAGTTAACAGACAATGTCACAAGGCTTGTTTTAGGCTAAGGTGCAAACCTATAGTTTGGAAGATGACATATAGGCCTATTAGGATTTCCTAGTATACAATAAGGGTACTTGCCATTTTTTTAGGATATATTAGCATATATGATATAGTAGAAACCTTTAGCAAGCACTTAGTGAAACAGTTTCAATGACACATTTTTTAGACCCAGCATAAAAATAAGATTTTGCACTTTTTCCCTTGCTAACTAGGCATGGCTATACTAATATATCTTATAATCTAAACTATGAGTATAGTGCAAATGGTTTTTTTGGGGCCATATAGGGCCCTAAGGGTTTTTTGCCCCTTGAAAATTGTATTGGCAACAGGATTTTTGGTATCAGAGGCCAATCTGGCAACTTCATTTTCTTGTGCCAGTTGCCAATTTCAAAAAAAGATTTTGTAAATGTATAAAGTACCATATAAATCAATAGGCCCTATGCTAGAATTTTTTGCTTGTTATTGTTTGCAGCATAGATAGCAATCTTAGAATTGAGAACAAATTTCTGCTTTTCAAATATAGCCTTGGAAATATCCATCCTCAAGAATTTGGCTAGTTGCCAATAGGCAACCAAAAATAGGCCTAGCCATTGGCAACTGGATTTTGAGCCCCAAGGGCAAGTTGGCAATTGGATTTCCAATCTTAAAAAAAAACCTAGGGTGCAAATATAAGCTACGAGTACATTGCTAACAGTGTCTAAGGCATTAGCATCATCCAATATGCAATTGACAAAACACTGAGTATATACCTACCCTTACTAATAAAGGCCTCATATTTACAACATTAATAGCAGCACTTTTTGTATAATGTACACTACCAACTATAGGCAATACATTAATACAACTTAGCTTAGATGAAATGGCCTATTAGATAAAGTTGCCAATGGAGAGATAATATATGGCTTGCAAGACTACAAGTGCACATTAGCATATAAGTGTTTATGGCATTATTGCACACACAAAACGTGCTTCTATCATATTGTCATATCAACTAGCCAATAGTACAACTCAATAAAAGACAAGTATTATAATGCATGCTGACCAATTGATAAGCATCCATAATTAGTCTATGACTATGGTAATTTGTCCAGTACAAATGGATAGGCCCCCCTAAAAAGAGTTGAGGGGCTGTTGAAAAAGCTGAGCTACAAAACTGTCTCAGTATGTCTTCATTCAATACTATGATTAATTTGTTTCAATTCCCAACTTTTTTATTCCTTGTATTACTGGCTTGACTAAATAAAAAATTGCTAACCTACTAAATGTTATACCGGGTACAATGTTTGACCTATCGTCATTTTTTCATTGTATGAAGCTGGCTTTTGCTTGGAATAGATAGGCCTATCACAAATCAAAACTGTCCAGCAATAAGTTTTTATAGGCCTATTTGTATTTTTTTATTCTTTACTTGAAAGTATTCTAAATAATAAACCTATGGAACCTGATTGCAGCGCATGGGCATTTTGGCGGACGGCGTCCGGCGCGGATCTAATACGGCGCGGCGCGGCGCGTACGGCGCGCGGCGATTAGTACGGCGCGGCGCGCGGTACTAATTAGATGCCGAGGCATTTAGGCTTGATAAGACAGTCATAGTTACTCCTGCCGTTTACCCAAAACTGCGTTAATTTTGCTTTAGAGTTTCTTTCATAGGTAAGTCATTTCACAGCGTGGCGCAGGTTGTGTAGGCGTCTGGCGTACTTAAGCCATGCGCTGCAATAGGGCTATGGAATGAAAGCCAACTACTATTATATCTTAATGTCATTAGATTAAACATGAGATTCAATGTTTGACATTTTGTATTGAAGTTGCTATTCTGACTGCCTTATGTTTTGAGCCCACGGAGGTACTGGAGATAGACATTGAGGGGGATCACTACAGAATCCTTATTATAGTTGACAATGGCTTATTAGTTGAAGAAGATGAATTGGCTCTATATAGCAAAGTAGATAGACTGTCAGACATCTTGCCTAGGCCTAGCTCATTTGCCTTTCACTTGCAATTAGTTTAGTAACTAAAAAAAGTTTGCATAAGTTTCAAATGTTACTTTGCTATTTGTATATTAATTTTAAGGTGCATTATTGCATAGGCCTATTGATTGCAAGTTGCCTATGGCAGAAATTCTCATTATCTTGTCTCACTTGTTGGCTAGACCATATAATATTAACATAGGCTTAACTATAATAGTTTGCTAGGACAAGATAGGCCAGTCTGATGACTAGGCCTAGCTTTATTTTTTGTGCAATAGGGATATTATAGCTATACATAGATAGGCCTATATAGCATATTTTGACTTTTAAAATTGCATCTTTAAATTGGATTGGACCTTGTTTGCAATTCTGCATCTTAGCATCCTGCCCTGCCCTATGCTTTCACTGTATTGAGCATTGCACTTGAATTGCTACCAGATTATAACACTCCTATGCCATGCCACTAGGCTTACCATTTGCATTGCATTGCCATTGGGTCGACTCGACCTAGAGCTAGAGAAAGGGACTCCTGGCCCCTGGGTGGGTCCGCTGCCACCTATATCTTTAAGTAGGCTTAAAGACCTATGGTAGGCCTAGGCCCTAGGGCCTAGCCGTCTAGGCCTGACTATTTATGGCTACGATTCTATGAATGAAATTTTAAAGCTAGCTAAATTATTGCCAAATGCAGATGAACGCTTATAATAATAGGCCTAGGCTTAGGCTAGCTAGGGACTAGGCCAGGTAGGCCTATTATGGCCAATAGTATATAGCCTGCTCTACTACTGGTATAGCCAATAGGCCCTAGGCCTATGTTATTCTTATAAATAATAGTTATAATACACGAATCTTTAAATTCTTAGGTATAGGCCTAGTCAAATTTAGAGTCAAATGTAGCTCGAACACAACATAGGCCGTAGCTTTAGTTTAAGATAGGACTTAAGCTAAGAATCTGAACTTTTTTAACTTCAACAAAATCCACATAACCTCGTCATACCTACGACATATATACGGATCCATAAATTTAAAATGTTACAATGGGTAAAGTAAAGGTGGGTGGGGCCGTGGGTGGGGGTGGGTATATGATAATGTGCGCGTGCCCAATGGGACTTGGAATGGGAGTGGTCGGCTATTTACCACTGTTACCCTGGCCCTGACTTTGGATAGAAAATTACTTTATGATTGTTGAGCGAGCGACGTACGCAACGACCAGCCAGGTGTTCCTTAGGTTCCCGTCTCCTCCATGACCGCACAGTCTTGCTGTCTTTCTTCTTTTAGAGCGGAAAAATCGATAGTACTATCAATGTTACGAGCGTTCTATTAAAAATAATTTAGCTGTATTGTCAAATTGAATCTAAACGATTAATACGACCGTTTTAGCCAGATCGTTTTATTACTGTATTAGAATTAGATTTCCAACCAGCTGTAACCAGGGGCGTAGCCAGGAATTTCCTTCAGGGGGGGGATACACCAAGGTGAATTTTCTACGGGGGATACACCAAGGTAAAAGTGCTATGACAGAGTCACATGGTAGCATGTATAGCAACAAAGGGCAACAAAAAGTTTTGGTCAGGCTCTTCGGGGGATACATCCCCCTATCCCCCTCCCTACGCCCCTGGCTGTAACCACTGAAACAAGAATGGGAAGTTTGCCTGTGCCTGTAGCAAGTATTGTAGCATGGCTTAGAATCTTAATTTTGGTCAAGGGGGGTCGACTAGAGGGAGCATTGGGGTCAATAATTAAGGTGTTAAGCCCCCTCAGGAATATCTCTTGGAAATAAATATCTCAGGAGTATCAGGAATTTAAGCCCCCTCGCCCCCGCCCTGGGACTCCGCCACTGTAAACAAGGAAATCTCATCAATGTAGATTTTGAAAACAGTGCTGCTCAACTATATTGAGCAAGCTAATGATAAGCGACCTGAAATTCGACTTTATTTTCCGTAATTTTGTTACTTGTCTTCATATATTTTACAGAAATATGAAAATATAAAAAGCAGACTGACTGATATAATTCACAATTGAAAATAAATACAAGAAAAAAGTATATTGAAGGGGTGCATGCACAAAGAGAACAAAGTGGGACATTGTACAACATACTACTTACACACAATTTGCGCGATCCTTTGTTCCCAATTAATTGTGCCTATGCGCTGCACATGCTATAGACTGACCTAGCTGTCAATGCGGAAAATCTCAAATAAATGCAAAAACAGATATTACACGACTCGATGATCTTGTTTAAAGTTTTCGTTGCTCCAGTTAAATTCAGAATGCTGGGCACTGCACTACACACTCACTATAGCTTAATTGTATCTTAACGAATAGTTGCCATCGAAGATTTAGATCTCAACAACTTATTGAGTTAATTAGTTGTTCATCTAAAATGAAAGTTTCGGGTACCTCCTATCCA
>NIVC01000386.1:0-17500 GCA_002269645.1 Macrostomum lignano
CTTTAGCTCAACATCGCAGCCACTAATCATGCAAATGAGCACGCATCGCCTGTTACTATGCTCCATCTTGCCATCTGCTTCTAGTAGACGGACGGGTCTGTTTGCTTCTCTCCACCCTGTATGTATTATCTAGTGTGAACTCCCTGACAACTGCACAGGGAATAATGCAGGCAGATGGCTGCTGCTGTCTTATCTGACTGACTATGCGCTGATAATAAGAGAGTAAGAGAAGCTGACTCAAATCTGTGCTGAAAGCTGAAAACAGAGTTGTTGAGCTAATGAGAGTCAGCCGCTTCATTAGCGAGCAGGCATTCCCATCCTGCTCAAGCGCAGTAACTCTGCGTTTTCGCCGATTGTTCCATTCCATGCCTAAAGTGCAGGGCCGCCTGCTGCCGCAGACTGAAGTCTCATATTCGCGTCCTGTCTGTCTAAAACGAACAAGGCAGTAAAGTCTTATTCTGCTGCGATTCTCCACCTGCTTTTTTGAGCCTCCTGGCCGCCTTCCTCCCTTTGATCTGCGCTTCCGAGCAGCTCTTTATGCATTGGTGTGGCTCGTCTCCGCTCCACGAGCTCGGCAAAGGCCTCTTCTGCGAGCTCCTGCCGGCTGTGCCGAATACCTTTGTGCGGCTTGTGATGAAGACGAAATCGCTTCATTTTTATCTGGGATTCTCAGGCTGGGCCAGGTTCAGAAAGTTTTAATTGTGTTAATTAGCTTCACAGATCTTCAGTAGGATTCTTTAGATTCTGATTTGAAGATACCTGGTAAGATCTCGGGCACAGTAATTAGTAATCAAAATTGAGACTCAGAATCAGGATCTTATCCATGACTCCGAATCAGAATCAGGGATCTTGGGACCCGTAATTGAAATCTGGGATCTTAGCTAGTATCTCTAACACTCGGATGTCTGCGGACTTAGGATCTGGTACTCTGAGTCGGATATCTGGGACTCAGAAGGGGGATTCTGGCTCTTCGAATCCGATATTTGGCGTAATTATCGGCTAGGGATTTTCATAGAAATCAGACTGACATAGTTGCTATGGAATTAAGTGTAGATTATGAACTCATAATCCGGGATCGACATTTGGAATCCCAAATAGTCTGTTATTACGAGCTTCGTATCCTTGATTTGTGTTATGCGCGCCTAATAAATGCCCACCCCGCCTGTACTGTTCGGGATGAGTGGCCGAGCGGGTCCAATAACTAAGGATATGCATGTCGTTGTGGACTGAAGGGGGAATTGGGGAGGTGCAGTGAATTACGGCCAGGCCTCTGCTCAGCAATCAGTGGCTGCCTTACCAGGGCTGGTAAATAATAAATCTGTCTACCTCTGCTTTCAAAGCGATTCACTTTCTACTTGGCATCGCTGCCGTACTCAGCTTGAGTAGTGCTCATATAGCTCGTAGCTCATTTGTCTCTTGCCAGCTCGTGTGCCGAATCGCGCTGGAAGAGTGGAAGGCACCGGCGCACGCAGAAGGGCGCTGGGGAGTAGCGGGCCTGAGTGGCCTAGTCAGCTTGAGTGGGATGAGTCCCCAGTTTTTTTGTCGCCCGCTCTGATGAAGCCTCGCTCTATGGGAAGGTGAGAGCCGGAGGCTGAGGAGGGAAGAGGATAGGAGAATATGAGGCGAAGATGCCAGGTCTGCTAAGGTAGCGGGCAGGCGAGGGAGGATGGGAAGAGAGAAAGAAAATGGGACATCTGCCTGCTTCCTCCCTACTTGCTCTTCGTCTTCCTTTGGCTTCTGTTAAAGCGATGCGGGAGGGGCACGGATGATGAGGCTT
This sequence comes from Macrostomum lignano, assembly GCA_002269645.1. NCBI lineage: Eukaryota > Metazoa > Platyhelminthes > Macrostomidae > Macrostomum > Macrostomum lignano. The sequence goes on from NIVC01000386.1 coordinate 1,778, forward strand.
AAGGAGGAGGCGCGGATGAAGGAGCCGGGATGCTGGGCCCGGTTGGAGACGGCGCCCCGCGGCCTATCGGCTCCTCCAATCCTCTTTATTATTTTTTGGCGAGCCCCTGTGGCTGCTCCCGCTCTGCCCTCCCTTCCCGGCTGCCCGCCCCCCTCCTTCGGTAGCTACTACTTCTTCGGCTGCCTTGAAGAATTGGTGCGCAGCCATTCTTGAGTTCTTCCCGTTTCCTCCCGCCCTTCTCTGCTGCTCGCATCTCCCCCGTGGTCCCCTGCGACCTCCCTAACTACTTTGTATAAAATAGATAGAGAGATAAGCATCGCCGGGCATTTCCCTGCGCCTCCAAAGAGTTGATCTGCTGATACCCGGAGCTGTGGCCGCTCTCCGAGCCTAACGCTGCAGTCAGTTTTCTATCGAGTGGCTCAACAGTGGAGCCCGATCAGAGATCGCAGCAGCCGCTGCCGCAGCGACGGAGTCTGGCTTCTCCCACTAGCCGACTTCGCGTTGGCATTGGCAGCGGCGGTGGCGTTGGAGGCCGCGGTGGCGGAGTCGGAGGCAGCAGCGGCGGCGGCGGCCTGTTGTCGGTGTCGGGACATGCCGCGCAGCTGCAGTTGCAGCAGCAGCGCCGTCTGTCGATCCCCGGCATCCGCATCACCCCCTGCGCCGCCGGCCGCGCCTCGGCCGAATTCTCGTCCGGCTTCCTGTCGCCTGGCAGCATTCTGGACCTGCGGCAGCGGCGGCGGGTGAGGCTGGGCATTGGCGAATGAAGCCGCTGTGTGCGGACTGCCAATATGACCGTTGTGGGTTACGGAATATAGTGGATTGCTAATCTAGTCAACATGGAGAAAGGATAAAATGTAATCGTTGAATTTCTAGTCAACAATATGCGTGAAAGCCTGCTCTGTTTGATTTTTTTGCTCTCTCCCAGCTCAAACTCCAGGTTCCCAATCACTTCTGATGCACTTTAGCAATTCCCGCATCAACACCGGCGAATGTAATTCCACGCAGTCATCTCAGTCAGAATGAAGCTGGAATTTCTGCCGGAGTCTCTCGGCTCCTGCGTCGTCGGCTACAACAGGCTGTTAATGCGCTGGGCTGCCGCATTACCGGCTTAATTAATTAGAACGAGCCGCTTTGGGGAATCTGTGGGAGCGCTAGGGATTGAGTGCCGGATGAGCAGGTCCCACTGGAGCCTGTTGAGTCCCTATGGAATGAGGAAGCTAGCGAGGCCCAGCAGGGTTCTCGAGAGATGCCCAATTTTAGAGTAGTGGCTGGGAATGAAATTTCTCAGGCTCTAATCGGCTCCGACTGCTCAGTTAAGCAATCATTTTTGGCGATGAAATTAATGATGCGCGAAAGCGTTCTTCGTCTTTGGCCCTGTTCTGCTCAGCTGTGACTTCGCAGCTTGTCTGTCTCAGTTTGGTTCTCAGTCTGATTTGAGTCGCTTTTTATCGTCTTTTGGCTAAAACTGCTTGTCTCTAGCGTTCGAAAAATGCGTTCGGTTTTGCATCTGATCCCATGGTCGATCTGCTTGATGGTTAAAGCTGCTCCAAATCAATGCGACAGTCGACCTGCAGCCAGCGAAGAGGCACATGCGTACACAGGCACTCACAGTGTACAGCAGCCCTAATTTTCTACCTAAGTTACCAATGAGCAACTCTGCCCCACCCCTATCCATCCCCGACTCTGAGTAGTGAAACAGTTTGACTTCTCGCCGACTTGTATGGGTTCGATTCTCCGCTCGCGTGCTCGGCCGCATTAAATTTGGGTTCGAGCGCAGGAACTGGCCTGAGGCTGGTTGCAAGTTCACTGTCTTGACAATGAGAATGTCGAGGCCGCTGTGCACCCTGTATGCGATGTAGGCTCGGCATAACTGCATCCTCACTCACAGCGGGTAAACTGTCTTAATTTTAATGCGCAGCAAAAACTCCGCGACTTAACTCGCTACAATATCCCATCTATCTATTCCGTCTATCGGTCTATCGTAGCTACTTTTGATCCCCCAGGTCTCCCAAGCCCGTTTTCACCCAGACCGGAAGCGGGTTCGGCAATGGCATCGAAAATTTTTTGCCAGCATCCCATTTCGCTCGTCCATATTTCTCTCCGTTTTCTTCCTTTAAGCTTCCGGAATCCCCCAGCCTTCAAATCTAGTCTCTTCTTAGCCTGAATTTGTTGGGAATTTTATACCCTCAAAAGCGGCGCCTTCATTTTCGGGTTGCTCCTGTGCGCATTTCCCGATAAGCAGCCGTGTGACATTGGCAGGCTGTGACGGCCGGTAGAATGGTGCGCACTTGCGTCTCTGTGCCTCGCGGCTGTCGGAATTCCGCTGCACTTTTATCTCGGTTTGATGTGGAATCAAGCAGTCCGGTTTCTCCAGGGACAGAGAGGGACATTGCTGCCCTGCTTGCCGCCTCAGCACAGCCACTTCTATATGGCATTTGGAGCTGATTGCGACTTGATTTTTATTTGCCTACAGGCTGGCTCGGCTGGTAGTGTCTCTGTAATGCTGCTCTACCAGTCCGCTCTTCTATGCGTATCGGTTATATCTTCTGTCTCTCATGTCTCAATCAATTTGCTCTTGTATCTATACTAGGCCGCTCTTTTATCCCAGTTATAGTCTCAATCGCTTATATTTCAACGAATTTGTTGCTAAGTACTACTCTTCAATAGTGTCTCTGCAATCTCAATGAGCCTTCAGCCCAGTCTTGCAGGTATTCTACAATATCAGCCTGTCATTTCGTCTGTCCAAGCAGTCCGGCCTTGGGAGAAAATTTGACTAGAAAAAGGAAACTCTTGCAGCTTCAGCTGGGCCGTGTTGGGTGATGAAAAAATTGAGCAGCATATTGACTGACATCGCCTCGGTCGGCGCAGAGAGAGGAGGGAGGCAGGAAGCTTTTATACGTGACTTTCCTGCGATTCGAGCCCGCAATTCCGCCTGCAATTTCGTGCAGAGCCATGCGACTTCTGCCTGTCAGGAGCGGCACAATGAGGGAGGGGCGAGGCAGAAATTTCTGTTCGACACGACACGAGCTTTTAATTTTGTGTTGTCGAAATGCCTTTGTGTTTTCTGCGTCCGCCCGAGGGAGGCCGTCTTAATTAATACCCTCTTTTTACCTGCCATGGCTAGTCTTTGTTTTCGCCGCCGCCCCCGCTTTGCGGCTGATCGGGTGTGAGGCCTCTGAATCCTAATGATGCTCTGTGACAGGGGAACGCCTTGAGCAGTATTCGAGAATCTTCCTGTTTGAAATCATTTCCTAGTAGAACGGCAGTTTTGTTTGTTTTGCTTGCTGTTAGGTTGAAAAGGTTGAATGGCGAAAGCCATTAGGTAGTTTCAGTCGGGTAGAATACTCGAGGGTGGGATTCTTGTGAATTGGATAGTTTTAGTTGGGTAGGATAGGTGGGATTTTTGTGAGTTGGATACGATAAGTGGGATTTTTGTGAGTTGGGTACGATAAGTGGGATTTTTGTGAGTTGGGTACGATAGGTTGGATTTTTGTGAGTTGGGTAGGATAGGTGGGTAGGATAGGTCGGATTCTTGTGAGTTGGGTACGATAAGTGGGATTTTTTTGAGTTGGGTAGGATAGGTGGGTAGGATAGGTCGGATTATTGTGAGTTGGGTACGATAAGTGGGATTTTTGTGAGTTAGGTAGGATAGGTGGGTAGGATAGGTCGGATTCTTGTGAGTTGGGTAGGATAGGTGGGATTCTTGTGAGTTGAGTAGGATAGGTGGGATTCTTGTGAGTTGGGTAGGATAGGTGGGATTCTTGTGAGTTGGGTAGGATAGGTGGGATTCTTGTGAGTTGGGTAGGATAGGTGGGATTCTTGTGAGTTGGGTAGGATAGGTGGGATTCTTGTGAGTTGGGTAGGATAGGTGGGATTCTTGTGAGTTGGGTAGTTTCAGTTGGGTAGGATAGGTGGGCTTCTTGTGAGTTGGGTAGTTTCAGTTGGGTCAATTTCACGTTGATTATTTTGTCGAGTTTCAGACACCTGTTCGTATTTATTTAGCAGCTATATCTATTTTTGAGGTAGGAAGTTTTTAGCAACTATAGTCGGTACACGCGCACCTGTTTCAATATAAGCAAGCAAATCCTGCTTTGCAGCCACGCAGTTGCTCTGCAATTCTTGCCCAGCTTTCTGCTCTGAGCGCGGACAAACGGGTCATTGCGTGGCCCCGCCTGCTTGAGCAGAGGCTGTGTTCCGGCATAGAGTTGTAGCAGCCTTTGCTCCTCTCAGAGCATGGGATTCTGTGCACCTGGGCTCGTCTCTTACACGTGAATCCCGTCTGTCCCAACTCCTAATTCCTACTCAACTTTTCGTCAGCTAGATCAAATAGAGAAGGAAATGCAGTTGCTGCTGCAAGCACTTGGCCAGGTGAACTATCAAAATTGTATTGACAAGTTGGGCATCGCCTCAGATTTTCAGAGTTCAAACACCTATGCTAAATTTTGTACTAAAAATGTCTGAGCTGATTGCACGACCAGATTTCGTTGGCGCGACCCATATTTGCTACTGTAGCAGTCGGCCTATAAAATCCCTAGTTGAAGCTGATAAACTTGTTAATGAAGGCTCGAGGATTTCATTCGTCTGCCTTGCTAGTGGGCCGCTCGTGTTGTGAAATTGGATATACATTTTTATGGAAAATTTTCACTTCTCACACTACTCTCAGTAGAGAACATGGCGTAATGCAAGTATAAAAACACTGGAGAACGGCTTGGCCTTTTAACTACAGTCTGCCTGTGGCGGCTTCTATTTGCTTCGGTGACAACTGGCGAACTAAATCGGGTGTGCGGCGGCTGCATTGTTTTTGTCCGAAATTCCAGTCCGAAATTGCTTTTGTCCATAGTAGCAGCGGCATCAGTAGTTTCTGATTGCCCTTCCCCGTTCATCCCTCTCCGCAGACCGGCGTTCCTCCTGTGTCTCAATAATTAATCTTAGTCTTGCGTCCTCGCTGGCCCGGCAGTGATGACCCACCGAGCACTTCTTGGCCCAGTCCAGCTGGCTACGCACTTATCTCTCTAAGGTCTGTCTGTTTATGTCCGGAATTCTGCTGAGTATTTATGCCTGGCCTATATGCCTAGTACTACAGTGCCATGATTTTATGCCGCTGCAATGGGGCCGACTGAAATTGCTAATTTTATACTTTCGGCGCGCTATCGCAGCGCTGCTGGCCGGCCGCGCAATGTGAAAGAAGAGGAAATGAAAAAATGAACGCTGCGGATGTTGAACTGAGAGACGAGAGAGTCTCGGGTTGATGAAAAATTGCAGAATTTTATAATCTTCATCTGCAGAATCCCCAACTGCAATTAGTTTTGCTTCGCTGCCAGCAGATGCCTCGGTATGGAGACTGATCCCCCCGCCTTTTCCTGCCTCCCCTGGGGGCATAAATCAACAACACCCAATAAGCAGGAGAAAGCTACGCCTTGTGTTTTTCTGTTCGGGCCGATTTGACTAATAGTAAATTATCATTAGGCTGGTCATGTGGCCGAGAATTCTGTTTTTGTTGCCACAACAAGCTCAAAATGTATCCAGCCGTGCCACTAGTTGCGTCGAAATGAGAAGTCTAGTGCTCCTTGAAACAGGCGAAATGTACTCTTACCACCATCTGCAGAGGGCGTGACTTTGTGAAGATCTTGGTGTTCGTGCTTCGGAGTTTTTCTCCCTAAGACTACTTGAAGATCCGCACTTTTCCTGTGTTTTTCCTGTGGCAAGGCAGGTAGAACGTCACGCCATTCACGATCTGGAGCCACTGCGTAAACTATTTATATTTCGATCTCGGCTCTGCCTTTGTCGCTGGCGCCCAACCTCCGATCTGTAAATTGCACTTTGTAAATCATTCTGCCCATGGCGGATAAAAGAAAGGAATAATGGATGAACTGTCTGTGCTCCCTGATCTCGGTTCGGTGCAGTGCTGATGTACTTGATACTGCTGGCCGCTGAGGATGAAGATACCAGACTCTTCTTGGCCTGGCCTGTCATCGCCAATCTGGGAGACTTCGGGCCGCAACTTACCGATTCTTTGAAGGCACTGACGGGCGATACGGCCGATAGTGCAGCTGTACTTTTGTGCCATTCCTCCTGTTAACTTCGGTCTGTGTTCTTTCGGGATTGCGATTGGCTTGGGATTGACAAAGCGAAGCCGTTAGTGAATAATGGGCGTCAGTTGTTGGGCAATAAATTTCCAGCCGTTCTCATCAATTATCTGTTCTGCTCTGCGGGTTGCGGCCTCGGCCCGAAAATTGAAAAAAAGATCTTATAAACTAATGGCTTTTATTAGAATTGGGCAGAAAAAACCTTTTAAAATTTTCCTATTCCTTCACTCTTTTAAAGCTCTTCCCGTCCTCTTAGCAGCCGCATCAATTGGCGCTGAGCGGATTGTCGCAAAGCCTCTATTGTAGTTGCTGGCCCCGGTTTTTGGTTGCCTACCGTCAATTCGTTTGAGTGCCAGGCTGCTTGATGAGTCACATGATTTGATAGCTGAGTTGATAGTTGTACTTTATTTGTTAGAAAGTTTAGGCTTACTAGCGACTTATTTTTGGGTAACCTATCCGGGTAGCTTTGGGTGGATAATTCAGTACCTAATTACTGAAATGTTTAATCATGTTGAAATGTTGAAAGGTTAGCAGCTGATTTGGCAGGGTAATTTGAGTAGTTCTAGCGTGATATTCACGCGTGTGGATTAGGAATCGATGCTCGTATTTAGCGAACACTATTTCTGTTACAAGACGGGGAAGCCATTGCTAGCTGTTTGCTGAGGCGTGCTTTTTCATTGATTTATTTGCACAAACTAGTGCGTAAGATGAGCCCGGCCGCTTTGACGTGCACTGTTTCACGGCTCGTGAGTTAAGTTACTTTATGGCTTCTCCCTTGAACTGCATCGGAATTTCATACGCCCGCAAGCGCGTCGTCGTGTCAGACAGCCCTGGCCGTTACGTGCCTCAGCACTCTCCTCTGGAAGTCGCTCCTTTCTGGATCCGGTCACTGTGGCCCTCTGAGCACCCCGTGAGCAGTGTACTTCTCTGACACACCCACATACGTCCGCCGCTTCTCTAGTTCCCATCTCCCCTCTATTCCTTCTCAAATTTCTCCCTCTAGCCACCCGCGCCTCTCTGATCCCGAGATCCCCAGTGCTCCCCTCCACCCTCTCTCATCCCTGTGGACAGCGGGATCGATTGTGCGCTCTCTGAGCGGCCGGAGTGGGATTCGGGAATTGAGAGCGGCCTGGCTGCGTGGCTGGGCTGGAATTGGACTTCTCAGCGCCCGCGTGTGTATTTGCTCCTGGCTAGTCCCTCCGTGAGGACGGGGGGAGCGCAGTGGCGGGGCTTGATGAGCTCTTGGCTCAGTCTAGCCAAAGACCCTTGGCTGACTCATACGCGTCATTCGCGACCTTTGAAGCCGATCTGGCAATGCTAGGAGTATGCATCTCTGCAGGCTAAGGCTCTGCTTGCCTTATTGATTGACCACGGTACTGATCAGATTTTCAATCGGGCGGGTTGATCTCTGCATCTGCTGGATCTGCTAATCCAGCTTCATCCAACCTGAACTGCTCTTTTAATCCGCAACCTCGAGTAGCCTGCTTTGCTGTTCGAGCTCTGGAGCGTGTCCCCCCCCTCCGGCTTCCGTTTCTCCCGCCTCTGCGCCTTGTATGTGAGCTCAGCTCAGCTAGCAGGGGTGCGCGAGCTTTTTTTCGTCTCAAAACGGCGAGAGAACCGAGACAAAAACTGTTGCCTCCATCGCTGCAGGTTGTTTCTCCTCTACTGCTGCTGCAGCCTGAAGGGGCTTAGCGTGCGCGCCGCGGCCCAATGATAGTCGCCCAGGCCGCACAGCCCAGGGGAGACGGGCTGGGCGCTGGGATAAAATTGTCCTTCCTGCGCCTTCTCTCCCGGCCGGGTTTTGCCTCTCCGCATCCGCAGTGCCGCCCCACCCGCACAGGCCTTCCGTCTGGCCGAGCAAATCCCCGGCAAAGCAGCACCAAGGAGCAGGGCGAAAATCTCACAGCCCAGCCCGCTCCTCCCATTCCGGCTGCCTGTTCGTGTCTTCTCCCCTGCTCCCATCTGCTGCGAGCTCATCTTCCAGTCAGTTGTCTGCTCCACCGCTTTCTGGCTCGGAGTTCGCGTGACAGTCGAGGCTCCACTGGGAGGCTGTTTTGTCAGAGGGAGTCGCTGGGGCTCGCACGAACGCAAACACTGGGACAGGCCGACTGGCATAGCTGCTCAAATTCGACTCACATCGTCTGTCTGCGCCGAGAATGCCTCATGCCTAGAGCTCGGCAAACTGCTCTGCTGACACTTTTCAAATTAAGAAAGGCTCCTGAGCGAAGCTTTGAGCAGCAATGCTCAGACCGAGTGCTCAGTCGTGCCCGACGAATCGCCAGCATCACCGAGTTCGCTCCATCACCAGTGGCTGCCTGACCAGCTCATCCTCGTCATCCTTTTCTGAGGCGCATTCTCCGTCTCCCCTGGTAACCGGCGCCTCGATGCCGGCCCGGTTGCGTCATCGGCGAGCGATAGCCACCGCTGCTGCTGCCGCCGCTGGCAGCCACTCGGGCTCCGGCAGCTCAATTTCGCACGTCATTCTGCGGCGAAAGCCGCTGCTGAAAATGCCGCGGCCAAGGAGCTGCACTCTGGTATGAATGAGCCTCCAGTTGCCGTACTGTAGCCTAGAGTTAGGGGCTGTAATGGGCTGCACTTTTATGCAATCTTTGCGACTCTTACAGCCTCTTACAGTGCATGACTCAATCTATGTATGACTTGTGGCCTCTAAAAATATTTACTGTGTGGCTCTTTGACTTTAACATCTGGCAGCTGATGTGAATTTGACTCGGCAAGCTTCTGTGACTCAAACTGAGAAACTGACAGTCTCAACGTGACTCTGACAGCCTCCATGCGAATTTTACAGTATTTGTGACCCTGACAGCCTGTCCGACTCTGCCTGTCTCTGTTTGACTCTGCCAGTCTCTGTGTGACTCTACCAGCCTCTGTGTGACTGCCAGCTTCTGTGTGACTGCCAGCCTCTGTGTGACTCTGCCAGCCTCTGTGTGACTCTGCCAGCCTCTGTGTGACTCTGCCAGCCTCTGTGTGACTCTGCCAGCCTCTGTGTGACTGCCAGCCTCTGTGTGACTCTGCCAGCCTCTGTGTGACTACTAGCCTCTGTGTGACTACTAGCCTCTGTGTCACTCGGCCAGCCTCTGTGTGACTACTAGCCTCTGTGTGACTGCCAGCCTCTGTGTGACTGCCAGCCTCTGTGACTCTGCCAACGGTTGTGACTGTCAGCCTCTGTATGACTGCCATCTGGTGTGACTGTCGGCCTCTGTTACTCTTGACTGTCATCCAATTGTCTTTGCATTTCTCACAACTCTGTCGCCCTGTGCACAGCAGCTCTGTTTCAATCTACAGCTGGCTCTATTTCGGCAGCCGCTCCATATCCCTGACAGGGTTGGTAAAATCCCTCAGAACTGAATAATTGCCGCCATTTTGAAAGTCCAGCCCGCTTTGCTTGCTTCTAAAGAGAATAGTGGCTGAGCGCTTTTGGAATAAATGCTTCTGTACAAATTTGGAGCGGCAATTTTGTCAGCAATTTCTCTCTTGAAAAGTTCAATAGCAAATTTGAAGCTGCCGAGTTGTGCTTTCATTTCTGCTGCTGCGCCGGCAGACAGAAGGCCAGGAAATTAGCCGTCGGCAGATAAAAAGTCATCAAAGAAATTAGGGGAGGGGGGTGAGCTCTCCACAGCCCCGATTCCACATCCCCTTATTTCTCAACTGACGTCTGGCGCTTCTGACCAGCTCTCAATTTGCATAAATTCTCCTTCCCATCTCTGCCTCAACTGTGCTCATTGAGTTGCGCTGTCTGCAGCTCTGCCCCTCCGTCTGCTCCCCCTCCCCCCCCCCGGCCAGCCAGTTCGCAGCGGTTAGGAATTTTAAAGTTTCTTGACAGTATTCTCCTTTTTAGTTAATCTTGGGGCAAAAGCAACACGGCTTATTGCCTGGATTCGCACAGGAGTGCGTTCGGCGCACTTCAGTTCAGCGGGGAGCGAGGCGGCACGGGACGGGCTGGCTGCAACAATAAACACTGCCGTGTTAGCAGCTCCACTGCCGTGCACTTTTCTCTGCTCTGCCACTCTGGCTCCCTCTTGGCTCGCCCTGCCACCCCTTCTTACTCTGCGCCACGGACTCAGAGCTGCCCCGACCTCACTGTGGAGTACCAGAGAGTGGACTGACCCTCAGTGTAGAGAGGGTGGGAGTGCAGCAAGGAGAGAGAGAGAGGCGGAGAAAGTCCCGTGCTCAGCTAAGTACTATAGTAGCTGCAGCTACAGTCGCCTGTCTGCAGGGCTTTGGCTTCCGAATTTCTGCAATAAAAGCGTGAGCAGAACAATCGAAAGCTTTGCCGACTCTCCGAGGTGGATTAGTGATAGAAGCTTGAGGAGGCCGGCTGCGGTGTGCAGTGAGAAAGGAGTTGAGAAGTGCTCAGACCGAGCTGGCGGCATGACTGATGGACAGCCCCATCGCTGAGGACGATGACTATGTCTTTGCCAGCAGCCGCTCCTCTCCCGGCGGGCTGCTCAGCCTGCGACTGGCTCAGCAACAGGCCACTCAGCAGCCAGCGCCTCCGCTGTCCCCGCAGTTTCTTTTGCTGACACGGCCGAACTCCCTGCTGTACAGGCGGCGACGGCATCCGGTAATTTTGATGACAACGTCTGAAACTGCGGCAGATCAGCTGATCCTAGCTTGGCTGCACTGCCGGTGATCTGGCTTCCTTTGGTGTCTGTCTGTCTGTCTTATTGTCTGTCTGTGTCTGTCCGTGTCTTTCTGTCTGTCTGTCTGTCTGTCTGTCTGTCTGTCTGTCTGTCTGTCTGTCTTCCCATCCATCTCCGCCAGTCTCCGATGAAAGTCAGCCGCCATCCGTCACCCATCTTACATGCACCAGTGCACCCACATGCGGGCTGTGCACCGCCTGACCCGCAATGTCCGCCACCCACCCCAATGCGATTCGATTCCATAAACTGCCATGCTTCCCATCAAATTCCTGTTCGGCCCGCTCCCCTCTCTGACCCCTGGCCCCGCCAGCTCTCAAACTTCTACTTCTTTCAGTTATTGAAAATCTTTTTGGCTCATTGCAGCCTCGGCATGGCTCCGGGGTGGCGGTTGGGGCTGAATGAATGAACTGGATGGGGCCGGCATGCTGCGGCGGCACCTGCTGCCGAAATGCGGGCGCAGAGGCTGAGGCAGTGAGGGGAGAACTGAACGCAGTATGCTTTGAATTCCAAGGAATGTAAAGCTTCTGCTTGCCCGCTTCCTGGTGTCTGTCTGCCCGCCTGCCCCTCCTCTCCAGTTCCTCTTGACCTTGCGGAGGCGCTGCATAGATGCAGACTACGACGCATTCGTTCGGTTGCTGGGGCTTAGGGAGGCCCGAATGAACTCGCACCCTTCCCCTTTTTTGTTCGCCCGTCTCGATCTGGCGTTGTTCAAATTTTGCAGTCTATTAAATTCCGCGTCTGCGACTATTTAGGAGGAATGCCTGTGTCATTTTCTCTTGTCTGCCAGCCAGTCTGCGACTCTGATCTGTGCTGGGAACGGTGCACTGCGGCGTTTAAGCGCTTGTTTGTGTGCCGTCTGAGCGTTCTGTGCTTAGGGTAGGGTCATCTGACACTACCTGTAGAACTAGAGTGCAGAGCTGTGGGGAGGTCATCTGACACTACCTGTAGAACTAGAGTGCAGAGCTGTGGGCAGGTCATCTGACACTACCTGTAGAACTAGAGTGCAGAGCTGTGGGGAGGTCATCTGACACTACCTGTAGAACTAGAGTGCAGAGCTGTGGGGAGGTCACCTGACACTACCTGTAGAACTAGAGTGCAGAGCTGTGGGGAGGTCACCTGACACTACCTGTAGAACTAGAGTGCAGAGCTGTGGGGAGGTCATCTGACACTACCTGTAGAACTAGAGTGCAGAGCTGTGGGGAGGTCATCTGACACTACCTGTAGAACTAGAGTGCAGAGCTGTGGGGAGGTCATCTGACACTACCTGTAGAACTAGAGTGCAGAGCTGTGGGGAGGTCACCTGACACTACCTGTAGAACTAGAGTGCAGAGCTGTGGGGAGGTCACCTGACACTACCTGTAGAACTAGAGTGCAGAGCTGTGGGGAGGTCATCTGACACTACCTGTAGAACTAGAGTGCAGAGCTGTGGGGAGGTCATCTGACACTACCTGTAGAACTAGAGTGCAGAGCTGTGGGGAGGTCATCTGACACTACCTGTAGAACTAGAGTGCAGAGCTGTGGGGAGATCATCTGAAACTACCTGTAGAACTAGAGTGCAGAGCTGTGGGGAGGTCACCTGACACTACCTGTAGAACTAGAGTGCAGAGCTGTGGGGAGGTCATCTGACACTACCTGTAGAACTAGAGTGCAGAGCTGTGGGGAGGTCATCTGACACTACCTGTAGAACTAGAGTGCAGAGCTGTGGGGAGGTCATCTGACACTACCTGTAGAACTAGAGTGCAGAGCTGTGGGGAGGTCATCTGACACTACCTGTAGAACTAGAGTGCAGAGCTGTGGGGAGGTCATCTGACACTACCTGTAGAACTAGAGTGCAGAGCTGTGGGGAGGTCACCTGACACTACCTGTAGAACTAGAGTGCAGAGCTGTGGGGAGGTCACCTGACACTACCTGTAGAACTAGAGTGCAGAGCTGTGGGGAGGTCATCTGACACTACCTGTAGAACTAGAGTGCAGAGCTGTGGGGAGGTCATCTGACACTACCTGTAGAACTAGAGTGCAGAGCTGTGGGGAGGTCATCTGATCCTAAAAATAGAGGAAGAGCTTTAGAGAGATCATCATCTGACCCAAAAACTAAAGTGTAGAGCTTTAGAGAGGTCATGTGACCCTAGGACTAGAATGTAGATCTAGGGTCATGTGACCCCATGTAGATTTTGTGACCCCATGTGAATGTAGATTTTCGGAATATGATCTAGGGTCATGTGACCCCATGTGAATGTAGATTTTCGGAATATGATCTAGGGTCATGTGACCCCACTGACACAATCATTGGTAAATGTTACGTACTTTAAAATTTTTCAATTTTACCTATTTTGTGCACTTCTGCTTACATGGTAAAAGCATTCGAGTATTTGGATTGAGCAGCTCATTTCACCTGCTAATTATCGTAATCAAACAAATATTAAAAAACACAAGGAGGAGCCGCTCAGCCGCAACGGCTCGCCAACCAGCAGCGGCCACGCCAGGCCGCGCGCCCTCGGCCTGTTCCGCAGGCGGGTCTCGGACCCGGTGCCCGCTGCCGCCTGTGGCTGCCGTCTGCATGATTTCTGGGCAGCGGTAAATCCCCCACTGTGCCTCCAACAAAGCTGGACTTCATTGATGCGACAGATTTTATTATCATTCCACTCCAAGTCAAGAGTACCGTTCTGGTTGTGGGATTTTAAAAACACAAAATCAATTTTTATTTTTCCACCGCGTCCATTTTTAACTCTCGACTCGGTTTTGGCGTTACAATTTTTATCCGATAACATTATTTTTTAAACCGCATGCGCAAATCAGGCTACTCACATGTGGCTGATCAGTAGAAATATACGAATATTAAGTTTATAATTGTTCTATGTTGCCAAATTTTGCATCCGCAGTCGGACAACGGCAGCGCGGGCTCGCCTCTGTTCACCTCGGTGGCGCGCAAGTCCATCGACGATTATCCTAACGGCCGCGGCCTGCGGCTGATGCACCGCACCATGTCACTGTCCATCGAGGGCCGCGCCACCCAGCGCACCCAGAGCATGTCCGAGTCGCCTTCAGCCACTTCTAATCCGGGCATTCTGGCCGGATACGATGTGCACGTGCAGCGTGAGTGCCTCATGAGACGATTTTGGGGCGGATCTCTGGGACTTTTGGGATATAATGAGATATAATGAGATTCATCTCATTAGAGATTTTGGGAATCTCATCTCATTTCATCGGAGAGTTTCGGAATATGATCTTATCTCATCGGAGATTTTGGGGATCTGATCTTATCTCATCGAAGATTTTGGGGATCTGATCTTATCTCATCGGAGATTTTGGGGATCTGATCTTATCTCATCGGAGATTTTAGGAACCTGTCTAATGTCACTCAGAGTTTTTGAATTACTCGTATTTGTACTTTTGGAATCTGTTCATTACCTATTTGAGAACCCAACTTTGCTCCATCAATCCCAACTCCGCTCCATCCAGACTCCTCTACCAGCAATTTGGTTCGCATGCGACAGAGCGCCAAAGGCCAGTCGGCCCCTAACCTGTCCAGCTCTTCGGTGAGTCATCGCTGCTTGTGCGACCCTCACAAAACCTTCAAAGCTCCGTTGGAGATTCACCATTAGTGACACGCAGGGGAGATTCACCATTAGTGACATGCAGGGGAGATTCACCATTAGTGACATGCAGGGGAGATTCACCATTAGTGACATGCAGGGGAGATTCACCATTAGTGACATGCAGGGGAGATTCACCATTAGTGACCCGCAGGGGAGATTCACCATTAGTGACATGCAGGGGAGATTCACCATTAGTGACATGCAGGGGAGATTCACCATTAGTGACATGCAGGGGAGATTCACCATTAGTGACATGCAGGGGAGATTCACCATTAGTGACCCGCAGGGGAGATTCACCATTAGTGACATGCAGGGGAGATTCACCATTAGTGACCCGCAGGGGAGATTCACCATTAGTGACATGCAGGGGAGATTCACCATTAGTGACATGCAGGGGAGATTCACCATTAGTGACATGCAGGGGAGATTCACCATTAGTGACATGCAGGGGAGATTCACCATTAGTGACATGCAGGGGAGATTCACCATTAGTGACATGCAGGGGAGATTCACCATTAGTGACATGCAGGGGAGATTCACCATTAGTGACATGCAGGGGAGATTCACCATTAGTGACACGCAGGGGAGATTCACCATTAGTGACCCGCAGGGGAGATTCACCATTAGTGACATGCAGGGGAGATTCACCATTAGTGACACGCAGGGGAGATTCACCATTAGTGACCCGCAGGGGAGATTCACCATTAGTGACATGCAGGGGAGATTCACCATTAGTGACATGCAGGGGAGATTCACCATTAGTGACATGCAGGGGAAATTCACCATTAGTGACATGCAGGGGAGATTCACCATTAGTGACATGCAGGGGAGATTCACCATTAGTGACATGCAGGGGAAATTCACCATTAGTGACATGCAGGGGAGATTCACCATTAGTGACATGCAGGGGAGATTCACCATTAGTGACATGCAGGGGAGATTCACCATTAGTGACATGCAGGGGAGATTCACCATTAGTGACATGCAGGGGAGATTCACCATTAGTGACATGCAGGGGAGATTCACCATTAGTGACACGCAGGGGAGATTCACCATTAGTGACCCGCAGGGGAGATTCACCATTAGTGACATGCAGGGGAGATTCACCATTAGTGACACGCAGGGGAGATTCACCATTAGTGACCCGCAGGGGAGATTCACCATTAGTGACATGCAGGGGAGATTCACCATTAGTGACACGCAGGGGAGATTCACCATTAGTGACATGCAGGGGAGATTCACCATTAGTGACATGCAGGGGAGATTCACCATTAGTGACATGCAGGGGAGATTCACCATTAGTGACATGCAGGGGAGATTCACCATTAGTGACATGCAGGGGAGATTCACCATTAGTGACATGCAGGGGAGATTCACCATT
>NIVC01000386.1:20000-75000 GCA_002269645.1 Macrostomum lignano
GTTGCTTGCGCTGCCTGCGCCGGGCTGTCGGTGGGGGAGGGAGGTAACGCAATCACAACTGGGCCGCTTGAGCAGGCCGGCTCCCGGGGTAATCGAATGAGCAGCGGAACTCGCCTGGCCTCATTTGCTCCCGCCTGGGGCTTCCCCTGGGGCCGCTTAGCGCTGCTGACTGTGGCTGCCGGTCTTGCATTCCTGTTTGTGTCCACCTCTGTCTGTCTGTCTGTCTGTCTGCCTGCCTGTCTGTCTGCCCGTCTGACTGTCTGTCTGTCTGTCTGTCTGTCTGTCTGTCTGTCTGTCTGTCTGCCCGTCTGACTGGCTGTCTGCCCGTCTGACTGTCTGTCTGCCCGTCTGACTGTCTGTCTGTCTGTCTGTCTGTCTGTCTATCTTTCTGTCTGTCTGCCCGTCTGACTGTCTCTCTGACTGGCTGTCTGCCCGCCTGTCTGTCTGTCTGTCTTAAAGTCTGTCTGTCTGTCTGGCTGACTGTCTGCCTATCTTAGTATCTGTCTGTTTTTCTGTCTGTCTATCTGTATGGGTCAATATTTTCCTTTTCTCGTCTGCCTTTTTAATTATCTGTACATCTGTCTGCCGGCTTTCTCTAAGTGCTCTGATGTCTTCCTGTCTGCCCGTCTGTCTCGGTGCTTTCGCCCCAGCTAGCAGCCCTCAGCCCATTTCCCCATGAGCTACTTTGCATTTCCGACTGTGGGGTTCCCGTGAACTTCCCCAATGCCCGCTGCTTCTCTGCCGCTGTGGCAGACTTGGGGCCGGCATGAATTGTTAATGCGGACAGAAATCGGAAGGGCACTGCGGGCCTCCCTCGCACTGCTCTGCTCTCCGGAGCTGAGATCTGAGAGCTCTCCGTGCTCAGTCCGATTATGCCCGAACTAATTTGGACAGCCGCTGGCAACTCTCACTCTCTTATTGGCGCAGGGTCTGCCCCCTCCCCAGATCGATGATAGCTCCGTGCGAAAGCTGCCAGCTGCTGCCGCAACTTTATAAAAGTACATCTCGGATGAGTGTTGGAGGTGACCATTGTGAGAGCCGAGCATTGCTGCTGCTAGCCGATGATAAGAGTAAATACTGCGATTCCATTGACTCTGCTGCCACCAGTGCGGATGGACTGGGTTTGCAACTGGGGGATGCAGAAGTGGCAGCCAATCAGCTGGCGGGAGGCTGGGCCTGTGCAGCCCTCCATCAGGCCGGGGCGCCCGCACAGAAGTAGCAATAAGCGCAGGCATCCCTCAATCCCTGCATAGGCTGAATAATAGGTGAATGGGCTGTCGGCGAGGCGGAGCTGCAAGATCCCCATCGCCTTCCTATTCGGCCAAGAGACCGCTAAGAACGCCTGTTTGAACTGCCCCTCCCCGCCGCCGCCGCCGCCCTCGGCCCCTTTAAACCTCCGCGTGCATCTTTTGAAGCCGGCACCGCAGCAGCAGCAGCTGACGCACCCTGCCAGCGTCTGCCCGTCTGTTTGAACTGCGACCCCCCCTCCTGTCTGCCCCTCTGCCCGTATTATCCCCTGGGGAGGCGGCAGGCGGAGGCAACAAAAGCCCCGCCGGCCGCCACTCGGACAGCAGCTCGCCGATGGACAGCTCTCGGCCTCGCCGGCTCGCCTTCCCCTGCATCAGCGACGTAGTTGGCCAGGAGGCCGTAGAGAAATCCCGCCGGCTGTTCAAGAATTGGCCGCTCCGTCTGCGCCCGGAGGACCGGGGCCGCCAGGGTCCGCAGCAGCAGCAGCCGCCGCCGCCGGGCTCGCCTTCCACTCGAGACGCCAGCACGCAGACGGAGCGTCATCGCAAGGCTTCGTCGACGGCGTCGGCGACCGGCTCGCCGGCAACCGCCGATGCGGCAGTCGGCCGAGGCCGCCGCCGCTGCCTGCTGAACTTCGGGCACCACCGGGATCGCGGCCAGCACCGGGCGCAGAGTCTGCAGCGAGCTGCCGCCCCGGCCGCCGCGGCAGCTGCCGCCAAATCGACGCCGTCCACGCCGGTGGCCACTCCGTCGCGAATCGCAGCAGCTGCGCCGCTGGCCGGGCCGTTCCACTGCGACTCGGACTCGGCCACCTACTCCCAGCTGCTCCGCTCCGCTGCCCAGCGCCGTCTGGCAGCCGCGGCAACTCCGCAGGCCTGCGCCGTTGTGTTCAGCCGGGCGATGCCGAAGAGCCTCTCGTGCAATGCCAACCTGACCGCCGCCTGCTGCTCCCCCACCAAGGCTTTCCCGGCCCCCACCACCGCCGCTGCCGCCCCTCCGCAGTCCCCGGCCGCTTCGCCAGACTGCGGCAATCGGGGGGTTGTGCGCAGCGAAAGCGACACCAAAATTTGGCGGTCAAGGCTGGCGCAGTGCCGGGTAAGAAGGAGGGCAGAGCTGCTGCTTCCTGTGCGGAACTCGCCTCCTCATCCGGCTCTGTCCTGGGGTCCGTTCTAACGCATGTCCGTGTCCTAGGGGCTGGTCTATCTGTCTGTCCGTGTCCTAGGGGCTGGTCTGTCTGTCTGTCCGTGTCCTAGGGGCTGGTCTGTCTGTCTGTCCGTGTCCTAGGGGTTGGTCTGTCTGTCCCGGTGCCTGCTGTTTGCTATTGCGGCGGTCTGTGCTGTGCCTCAGTCCTTTGAACTGCGACCCTCTCTGTTCTCAGAGCACAAAGTCTATCAAACCATCTCACTGTGCATTTTTCGATACATATCGGTGCCACAGCCGTATGTCGTTCGGAACCCCACTCTGACGGAAGGATGAGCTGGGCGCTACCCAGGGGAACGCGCTCGAATCGAGTGCCCTAATTGTCTGGCCGGCCCCCAGATTTACTCCGCCAGCTTCCCATGTGGATTCGGAACCTTGGCATTTTAGCAGAAACTGGCACCCTGAAGCTGCTGGGAGAAAAAGATTTCCAGCAGGACTGGAGTGTTGTTGGGCGCGACTGAAATTGCCGCAAGAATGTCGCGCTGTCCCAAAGGCCGCTCGCTGGCTTGCTGGGCAGCCGCCAGGTCGGGGGGGGGCTGTCAGAGCTGAAAATCCCCGTTTTCCCCCAAAAGTCTGTCCGAAGGTTTTTAGACTGATTTTTAATTAACAGGCGCGGCGCCTTCGCTTCCCCCCCCCCCCCCCCCGGGTGGAACTTTAGGCTGTGCCCTTCGGCCTCGCTTCTGCTGCTGCTGGCCTGTCTGTCTGTCTGTCTGTCTGCCTGTCTATCTGCCTGTCTATCTGTCTGTCTGTCTGTCTGCCTGTCTGTCTGTCTGTCTGTCTGTCTGTCTTTCTGCCTGTCTGTCTGTCTTAGTGTCTGTCTGTCTGTCTGTCTGTCTGTCTGTCTGTCTGTCTGTCTGTCTGTCTGTCTGTCTGTCTGTCTGTCTGTGTCTGTCTGTCTGTCTGTCTGTCTGTCTGTCTGTCTGCCTGTCTCTCTGTCTGTCTGTCTGTCTGTCTGTCTGTCTGTCTGTCTGTCTGTCTGCCTGCCTGTCTGTCTGTCTGTCTGTCTGTCTGCCTGTCTCTCTGTCTGTCTGTCTGTCTGTCTGTCTGTCTGTCTGTCTGTCTGTCTGTCTGTCTGTCTGTCTGTCTGTCTTAGTGTGTCTGTCTGTCTGTCTGTCTGTCTGTCTGTCTGTCTGTCTGTCTGTCTGTCTGTCTGTCTGTCTGTCTGTCTGCCTGTCTGTCTGCCTGTCTGCCTGTCTGTCTGTCTGTCTGCCTGTCTGTCTGTCTGCCTGTCTGTCTGTGTGTCTGTCTGTCTTGAGGTCTGTCTTTCTGTCTGTCTGTCTGTCTGTCCATCAGTCCCAGTTTCAGTCAAATCAATGATGAAGAATTTTTCATCAGTTCACTGAAACCCTAAATTCCGCTTTGTCTGCTGAGCACACAGAGGGGGGGCAGTTCTCATACCATCGATGAGCAGGCAGAAGCTGGGTCAGTCGATCGGCCAGTTTTACTTCTGCAGGCCGGGGTCAGTCCGGCTGAGGTCTCCGACTTGGACAGCCGGCTTGACAGCAAATCGAATTCGCGCCCTCCAGCTTCTCCTCCAGCTTCCCCTCATCTGGCCTTGGGCGATTTTTCCACTGTGGAGTTGCAGCACTTTTGATACTGCTGCTGCAATTTGCAGTTTTTCTTATTGCTGCGCTGCCTCATCTGCATCCGCCTGGCTCTGATGTCCCCTCGGGCTGCTCTGCTCTCCCTGATCCCTTGGGGCTGAGCAGGCCGCCTTCAAACCCGCCCGTTGCATCTTTTCTCTTGGTGTCCTCGTTTCCGAGGCCCTGGTGTTTCGAGATTAACAAGGATTGGGATTTTTAGGATTCTATAGTTTTATGATTGTCTAGTTTTGGGATTATCTTATTTTGAAATCATCTTACTTTGATATTATCTATTTTTGTAAATCTCTTTTTTTGGGATTATCATCTTATTTTAAAATTATCTTATTTTGAGATTATCTAGTTTTGGGATTAGCTAGTTTTGCTATTATCTTATTTTGGATTATCTAGTTTTGGAAGTATCTAGTTTTTTAGATTATATAGCTTTGGGATTATCTAGTTCTGGGATTATCGAGTTTTTAGGATTATCTAGTTTTTAGGATTATCTAGTTTTTAGGATTATCTAGTTTTAGGGTTATCTAGTTCTGGGATTATCTAGTTTTAGTGTTATCTAGTTCTGGGATTATCTATTGTTTAGGATTATCTAGTTCTGAGAATATATAGTTTTTAGGATTATCTAGGTTTTAGGATTATCTAGTTTTAGGGTTATCTAGTTTTAGGGTTATCTAGTTCTGGGATTATCTAGTTTTAGTGTTATCTAGTTCTGGGATTATCTAGTTTTAGGGTTATCTAGTTCTGGGATTATCTAGTTTTAGTGTTATCTAGTTCTGGGATTATCTAGTTCTGGGATTATCTAGTTTTTAGGATTATCTAGTTTTAGGGTTATCTAGTTCTGGGATTATCTAGTTTTAGTGTTATCTAGTTCTGGGATTATCTAGTTTTAGGGTTATCTAGTTCTGGGATTATCTAGTTTTAGTGTTATCTAGTTCTGGGATTATCTAGTTCTGGGATTATCTAGTTTTTAGGATTATCTAGTTTTAGGGTTATCTAGTTCTGGGATTATCTAGTTTTAGTGTTATCTAGTTCTGGGATTATCTATTGTTTAGGATTATCTAGTTCTGAGAATATATAATTTTTAGGATTATCTAGGTTTTAGGATTATCTAGTTTTTAGGATTATCTAGTTCTGGGATTATCTAGTTCTGGGATTATCTAGTTTTTAGGATTATCTAGTTTTGGGAGTATCTAGTTTTGCGATTATATAGTTTTGGGATTATCTATTGGATTGGAAGCATAAAGTTTCAGAACAGCCAATTTTGTCTGTTATTAATATAAATTTATGATTATCAAAGTTTGTGTCTAGCGAATCGCAATGGTTCATGCCTGCCCTTAGTCGGATCATGTAATTGCCAAATATATTCCAGCAATATGAGACTCTCCGCATTTCTGTTGAGATGCCCGCCGATTGATGTTTCCGTAGCCCGAGCTCAGCTGCGGCGGCGCTGGCCCCGGGGCGGGCGGAGGTCCTTAATTAAAAATCCAATTAGAAGCTACATCGGGAGTGGTGCGCAGAGTCGGAGAAACGGGAGCTGCCCCAGTCACTCCATTTTATTCCCTGCGACTTTTTCCCAGGATTTCCCACGCATCGCCGAGGCTGGAAGGATTTGAAAAATTTCTTTATCCTCGTTCCCCTCTATTTAGTGGGAATATAATCCCATCCTGCCTGCGGAGCGGGGATTTATTCCCACTCGAATGGTCGCATTTTTATCCCCTCGAATTTCCAAATATCCTCACGCGACCTGCGTCCCTTCCTTCCGCATCGGTTGTCGGGTCGCCTGCAGCTTTTGGGAAGAATATCCCATCCGGGCTTTGTACTTCGTGTTGGCTAATCTCGGGCTGCTGAATCTGCAACGGAGACTGGCTTTCTGACTCCTTGGGATCGTTGCAACCCTCATTCTCACCGTGTCTCTCTGAACTCTTTCACCTCTCTCTGCTCCCTCTGCCCCCCTCTGATCCCTCTGTCTCCCCCTCTGATCCCTCTGTCTCCCCCTCTGATCCCTCTGTCTCCCCCTCTGCTCCCTCTGTCTCCCCTCTGATCCCTCTATCTCCCTTTCTGATCCCTCTGTCTCCCCCTCTGCTACCTCTGTCTCCCCTCTGATCCCTCTATCTCCCTTTCTGATCCCTCTGTCTCCCCCTCTGATCCCTCTGTCTCCCCCTCTGATCCCTCTATCTCCCTTTCTGATCCCTCTGTCTCCCTTTCTGATCCCTCTGTCTCCCTTTCTGATCCCTCTGTCTCCTTCTCTGATCCCTCTGTCTCCCTTTCTGATCCCTCTGTCTCCCCCTCTGATCCCTCTGTCTCCCTTTCCGATCCCTCTGTCTCCCTTTCTGATCCCTCTGTCTCCTTCTCTGATCCTTCTATGTGGTTTCTTTTTTCAGTCTATGTAGTCCATATTATTCTTTGTCCCATAGGCTTCACTCTCCTCTCCCCCGCCCCCTCATCTGTGGGACCGTCATTGAGCAGCTCTCCTGCCGCTGCCGCCAACCCAATTGAAAATCGGCACTCTGCGGCAAGCACTCCGAGCCCCCTCGGTCCCAACTCTGCCGGATTTGGTTCAAGCCGCTCCAATTCCCCAGTTTGTCACGTAGCTTCCCGTTGTGGCCTTTTTTGTCTTTGGAAAACGCATAGCAACTCGCATGCCTGCGTTCTGCATATCTGCGTGTGCGTTCATTCGGGGCATCCCGGGGATCCGGCAGTGGCTGATCCGGGACAGATGGAAAGTAGGCGTGCCGCTCTTGCCAATCTGGCCAACTCTAATGAAGCCGGCCGCTTCTTGAACCTGGCCAGAATTTATGCCTGTGCTGTGGCTGGGGGCACCCGGCACGGGGACACCCAGTTCTGCCTGTTCTCCTGCCTCAGCGCTGAAAGGAATGCGAGCCAGGCCTCGCCCACGCGGCTTTTGCTGAGGAGCGACCGCGCTTGTTTCTTGCTGTTTCTCTTGCCTTCTCCTTATTTTTGCTCCAGTCTTCCTGGCAGAAAACAGCCAATTTCTGCTTCCGGGGGTTCGTTAGCGGCGGCACAGGTGGCGGCGCGCCCAGGTGAGGGGATTGACGGCCGTTGGGACGGGGAAACTCGATTCGAAGCAGCTTGGAAGTCCTATTTAGGCAGCTGGAGGAAACATCTCCCCTTGCACTGCAGTCATTAATCAGCCTGGCACTATTCAGTGTAGTGCTATAAAGGCTCAGCAGTGCGTCTGCGTTTCTCTGTCTGGCTGTCTCTGCTTTTGCTATTGCCCCAAAAACTTCCCCTTATTCTCTGGCACCGCGTCTTGCACTTCTGGCAGCGGCAGCTGCGCCCGCCGACAACTCTAAACAGCAATTTCTTATTCGTCTCATTTCCCTGCCCAGCTCCAACTGGACTCAGCTCCCGTCCCAGTGCCGCACTGATCGATGGATCGATGCCGGCTGCCCTGTCTGCCTCTGGCCGGCCGGGCCTCCCTCCCGGGCCTCCGAGAGAACGCTGGACTGCATTCGAATGTGAACTGCTGGGCCCGCAGAGATAGAGCTGGGGGGTCTGGGATGCTTGTCTCCTCTCCTCCCCTCCGCAGAATGATGCGATGGGATTCGCTGTTCCGCTTCTCCTGCGTCTTAAATTGTAGCGGGTTTCCTAGAAAGTGTATTGAGCATTCCGCTTGTCTGGCAGCGGTTCTAAATACCGGCAGGTTGCGTGGAGATTAAGTCCGGCCAGGGTTTATGGCGGCTTGGAATTTACACGAAGGCTTTAAGACTTTACTTTAAGATTGTGAAGCTTCGAGCTTGTGAAGCTTCGAGCTTGTGAAGCTTCGAGCTTGTGAAGCTTCGAGCTTGTGAAGCTTCGAGCTTGTGAAGCTTCGAGCTTGTGAAGCTTCGAGCTTGTGAAGCTTCGAGCTTGTGAAGAAGCTTCGAGCTTGTGAAGCTTCGAGCTTGTGGAAGTTCACCGGCTTTCATGATGTGAAATTTCGAGCTAGCGAAAGTGGAGTTGAATTTAATAACAACTCAAACTTTTAGTCTAAGTTTGAATGCCGAGTTAACTCTGAAAATGGCACCTTGAGTTTTTTACTCGAGCTCAGCTAAGCCAGGCGACTCTCGAATCTCGCAGACAGGTCGAGCAGCCATGCAATTTGCAACTCATTTCAGGCCAAGCTGCGCCTCCTTGAGCCGGGCTGCCGGGCCTGGCAACTCTGGCGGGACTTTTACTCTCGCATTTTATTTTCCTACTCTCAGCCGCCCAGCTCTCCTCTCCCTTCATCTCTCTGGGAGTTCTCCGGTGGGCAATTCTGGGGATTAATTTTCGTCACATTGGGATCGGATTTGAGTGCCGGACCCCCACCCCCCCCCTGCTAATCAAATGCGCAATTCGATAGGGGGGCTCGAAGTGCCGGCTCGCGACTGTCATGGGACCTCCCTGGGGATCTGGGGGATGAAGGAATTCGGCCCTCCGCAGGCGGGGGCTGTTCGCTCGAATTCTGCCGCGGCCTGACAAATTGTTTACTCGGCATTGAACTTCTTGGCTTCTTCTAATGGCAGCTGAGCAGCTCGAGCCTCTTTTTCTGCTGGCTGCCGTCTCTGAGCCGCATTTTGTCTGGCGCTCGCTCCCATATGCCTCCGATTATTTTGCTTTTAAAATATCACACGAGACTACTCATTAGCGATTCAGTAGTCAAGTTTGAACAGTTGTTTTTCCGTTGCCAAAAAAGAAGGTCATTCGCAATAGTTCTGTCACTCTGGAAGTCACTCATTTACACATTCACTGAGACAGACACATCAGGACTCTTGGTCACTCCGATTTCAGGTCACTATGAAAATCTGTCAATCACTCCCGGTTTGATCTTGGGGTCACTGACAGTCACACTCAGGGTCACTGGCGGTCACACTCGAGGCCACTCTGACAGTCACGATCATATTCACTCTGACAGTCACTGTCCGGGTCACTGACAGTCACTGTCATGGTCACTGACAGTCACACTGAGGGTCACTGGCAGTCACACTGAGGGTCACTGGCAGTCACTGTCATGGTCACTGGCAGTCACTGTCATGGTCACTGGCAGTCACTGTCATGGTCACTGGCAGTCACTGTCATGGTCACTGGCAGTCACTGTCATGGTCACTGGCAGTCACTGTCATGGTCACTGGCAGTCACTGTCATGGTCACTGGCAGTCACTGTCATGGTCACTGACAGTCACACTGAGGGTCACAGACAGTCACACTGAGGGTCACTGACAGTCACACTGAGGGTCACTGACAGTCACACTGAGGGTCACTGACAGTCACACTGAGGGTCACTCTGACAGTCACTGTCATGGTCACTGACAGTCACTGTCCGGGTCACTGTACAGTCACTCCTACGGTTACTCTGACAGTCGCTCGCAGCTAACGGCAGCTATCCGCGCCCACCAAACCCGCAGAAGGACTTCGCCGCCGCGGTCAGCCGCCGCAACAGCAACCGCGGCCCGGCTGGCTGCGGCCATCACCGGCGCAGCATGGTGCTGGGTGCCGCTGCCGCCGCCGCCGCCACTGCCGCCGCTGCTGCCAATTCCTCGGCTTCGGCCACTTCGTCCGGCGGAGCCGCTGCTGTCGCCGCTGCTGCTGGAACGTCGCGGACTCACTCGCCGAAGAGGCTGACCGCCGCTGCTTCATCCTCTGCCGCAGCTGCCGCCGGGCCCGCCAATGCTGGTGAGTGGGGCTGGCAATCAGCTGGGCTAGCAATCCACTCTATGCCCTCATGTCCGTGTTGGCTAGGCTAGCAATCCATTCCATGCCCTCATGTCCGTGTTGGCTAGGCTAGCAATCCACTCTATGCCCTCATGTCCGTGTTGGCTAGGCTAGCAATCCATTCTATGCCCTCATGTCCGTGTTGGCTAGGCTAGCAATCCACTCTATGCCCTCATGTCCGTGTTGGCTAGGCTAGCAATCCATTCCATGCCCTCATGTCCGTGTTGGCTAGGCTAGCAATCCATTCCATGCCCTCATGTCCGTGTTGGCTAGGCTAGCAATCCACTCTATGCCCTCATGTCCGTGTTGGCTAGGCTAGCAATCCACTCCATGCCCTCATGTCCGTGTTGGCTAGGCTAGCAATCTATTCTATGCCCTCATGCCCGTGTTGGCTAGGCTAGCAATCCATTCCATGCCCTCATGTCCGTGTTGGCTAGGCTAGCAATCCACTCTATGCCCTCATGCCCGTGTTGGCTAGGCTAGCAATCCATTCCATGCCCTCATGTCCGTGTTGGCTAGGCTAGCAATCCACTCCATGCCCTCATGTCCGTGTTGGCTAGGCTAGCAATCTATTCTATGCCCTCATGCCCGTGTTGGCTAGGCTAGCAATCCACTCTATGCCCTCATGTCCGTGTTGGCTAGGCTAGCAATCCACTCTATGCCCTCATGCCCGTGTTGGCTAGGCTAGCAATCCACTCTATGCCCTCATATCCGTGTTGACTAGGCTAGCAATCCACTCTATGCCCTCATATCCGTGTTGACTAGGCTAGCAATCCATTCCATGCCCTCATGTCCGTGTTGGCTAGGCTAGCAATCCATTCCATGCCCTCATGTCCGTGTTGGCTAGGCTAGCAATCCACTCTATGCCCTCATGTCCGTGTTGGCTAGGCTAGCAATCCACTCTATGCCCTCATGTCCGTGTTGGCTAGGCTAGCAATCCACTCTATGCCCTCATGTCCGTGTTGGCTAGGCTAGCAATCCACTCTATGCCCTCATGTCCGTGTTGGCTAGGCTAGCAATCCACTCTATGCCCTCATGTCCGTGTTGGCTAGGCTAGCAATCCACTCTATGCCCTCATGTCCGTGTTGGCTAGGCTAGCAATCCACTCTATGCCCTCATACCCCGTGTTGGCTAGGCTACTGTAGCTACCATTTATATTGCAATTACCAGCCTAGTAGATGCTTGAAAACAAATGGGACAAGTAGTGTGAATTGCAAATCTAAAAGCAGCAAAACTGATGCAACAAAAGAATCACTCGAGCCTGCGAATGAATTCTCAGCTCAGTTTTCCTTGTGTATTTTATATTTTGTATGTGGACTGAATTTTAAAGTACTGCCTGTCCTTTTATTCTTCTTAACTGTACATTCCAATGACAAGCGGCTAACTAATCGGACGGGCTGTCACAGTGTGAAAAAGTACACGGTGTCCTGATAACAATAATAAACAAGCTACTAGGCTATCGTCATAGTCTGCCCTCTGACAGTCGGGGCTGGCAAGGTCCTGCCAGCCTGGGTCCTGCCAGCCGGTCCCAGCGTCCTGCCAGCCTGGGTAGCCCCGCCGGCGCCCATCTCCAACTGCTGCTCCTCACCGATGAGGTCGTCCAGCTCGGTCTCCAGATTGTCGGCCAGCCGGTTGAACTGTGGATTAAAGGCCACCACCAGCCAGCCGAGGGCCAGGCAGGCGGCCCGCACGGTGTCCATGATGCGCCAGCTCTGCACCAGGCTGTCCCCGTTGGCGATGCCCGCGTAGGCCGTGGCGTTGAGCGAGTAGCCGCGCATCCACTGGTCCGTGGGGTACATGGCGTTGCTGACCACGTAGGCCGGGATGTACAGCAGCACCACCATGCCGCCGTGGCGGAAGCTGGCGCACTCCAGGCAGGAGCCGCGGTCCAGCTTGCCGGTGTCGTACCTGTCCAGCACGCTGAGCAGGATCAGCGTGAGCACCACGTAGTACAGAATGGGCATCGGCGAGCCGAGCCTGCTGTAGTCGGCCAGGAAGGACAGGTAGTTGGAGCTCAGCGTCCACACGTAGACAGTGTGCAGCAGGGCGAAGCCGGGCATCAGGCCCAGCAGCACCGTGCCCAGGTAGTTGTACACCTTGGTGAAGCCGATGGCGCACTTCAGCGTGCGGTTGGAAGTGTCCTCTTCGACCACTCCCTGTGGGACGGTGCGGTGCGACTTGTTTAAAATCCGTACAAAGTCTTGAAACACAATGACCTTAGCATCGCCCCCCCCATTCAATGCCCCCCCTATCATCCGCACCCAAGCTCGAGTTCATTTGAATAATAATGAGCCGAATCAGTAATTAATTTCACCTCAAGGTACTGCTCGCGCTCCTTGCGCTCCTGCTCCAGCCTCTGCTGGTACTTGTCCAGCTTCTCCGCTTTGAATGTCTTCGCGTCCTGCGTCTGCCAGAAGATCGTGTCGCTCATGTTGCTCTCGCCAGCGCGGCCGCCGCCCCCGCCGCCGATGGCCGCTTCGTCTTCGTCGTCGGCCTTGACGTCGCCGGCCGGACCGCCGTCAGCGAGGTCGGCGCCGAAGTTGACGCGGCCGCCGGCACCCTCCCGGGTGACCACGTCGGCGCGGACTGTCTCCAGCGCCTTGGCCAGCGGCATGCCCTCGACGTCGATATACCGAGTCCGTGGTGCCGCCGCTGCAGCTGCGGGTTCCGCCTCACGGCCTTCTGGGCTGCGGCGAGCCTCCTCAGCTTCGGGAGCGTCTGTCCCTGCTGTCGCCGCTGCTGCTGCTGCCGCCGATGCTGGCTGCCGCCGCTTCTTGCGACGCGGCCTCGGAGCCGCTGCTCCGCCTGATGTCGCTCCAGTCGCAGCCCCGTCGTCACCAGCGGCCGGCGCTGGCAGCAACTGCTGCTGCGCGCTGATTGGCGCCGTCCCATGGTCTGGCGAGGCCTCCGCGTCCGCCGCGCTGGCCGGCTGTCGCTTCTTTTTCCTCCTTGGCCGCGGCGCGCCGTCAGCGCCCGGCTGTGCAGCGTCTAGCGCCGTTCCAGCATCTCCTGGCGCCGCTTGCCCACCGAGGCTCGGCAGCTTCTTTAGTCGGCGCGGCCGCCCATCGCCGCCTCCAGTTGCGGCCATGTCCGCCGGCTGGTTCGGGTCCGCCATGATGCTTTTTGGGGCTCTCCGAGGCTTTGCTGATTGAAACTCGGCTTCTCTTCCGCTTCCTTCGCCTTCACTTTGGCTTTTCTTTCCTGCTCTGTCAGTGTGCGGCCTCCCCCGCCTGCCTGTCTGCCTGGCGAGACCTGAGCGCTGTGATAGACTCAGTTGCTATGGGCGTTGGCAACCGCAGCCTCACCTTTACTCACTTCGCCTCCTCTGTGCACTGCACTGCACTGCACTGCACTGTCTCTTCTTGCTTCTGTACCCCTTCTTTTTTTCACCTCGCGGGTCGATAAACTCGCGTACCCGCCAGGGCCGGTTCTCTTCCCTCCCTTCTCTTCTCTACACCTGGGAGAGAAGTTCTAGAGGCCTCACTCTGCATTCACTGTACTCTCTGGAGCCGCACTGTACGCGCAGCTCTATTGGCTCTTTCCGTTCTCTTTCATTCCTGCCCCGCTACTCCAATTCCCTATGTACGTTCTACTCTACTGATAGTAGCGCGTAAAACACTTGGCTTGTAAAACCGTTCCAAATTTAATTACTTTTCTTCATTCCTTCCTCTATATTGATTGGCGTCTTGGCAGATCGGCCCTGCTGAGTAGTGATTAATTCCAGCTGCCCGCCTGCCCGCCTCATCGATTCCCGCTGACTGGGTTTTTTATTTTACTAGCCAGAACTGGAGTGAGCTGTCGCGCAGGCTGAGATCGAAGAACAAGCTCCGGCTCAAGATTAAACTAAATAATTTGACAAGCGGCCGTTGCCAGCGGGAGCGACAGAGAATTTTCCCTTATGGGAATTCCCGGTTTTCACACTACCGAGCTCCCAAAAAACTGCCCGAGGCCAATATATGGCGTTTTGTATGTATAAGTTGTCGCGTTGAGTGCTCGCTTGTCCCGTGCTCGCGTGCACTCGGCCCGACCCTCCTGGGTTGGCTCTCGGAGGCTCGGGTTCCCCTGCCCTCCCCCCGCTCTTTGCCTCTCTGACTCTCCCAGCTGCTACAAAACTGACTGCATGCTTGGCTGGCTGGTGGCATTTACCTCTGTGCTCTGCGCTGCCTGCCTGCCTGCCTGCCTGCCTGCCTGCCTGCACCCTTCTGCCTGTTGCTCGCATCTCCTCTCCGTCTCTCCTCTCTCTCCCCATTGTCTCGGGTTCTCTGAGTCTGTTTGCTCTGAGTCTCTCCGCTGCTGCACCTCGCCAGCCTGGCAGCTCGCAGCCGCGCTCTGCCTTGCCCCACCTCTGCCTCACCCTCCCCCCTCTCTCAGCTCTCTCAAACTCCAGCCTCCACCATCCTACCAGTATTCTTCATCATCTGGTTTGAGCAGCGAGCCAGCAAAGGACGGCATTAGCCCTCGCCAGCCTCCCTAGGCTTCATCGGACCACCGTCGTCATCATCGTTGATTGCTCGTCCCTCCTAATATTAATAATTGGAAGGGAGACTGAGCAGGCGGGCAGCTCATTCAGCCCATTGCATACGCATAAAATGTGCATTTAAATAATTGCCCTGCCAGAGAGAGAGAGAGAGAGAGAGAGAAAAGCCCTGCTTAGTGAGAGAGAGAGAGAAGAGGCACTCGCCATTCGCTCCGAAAGAAGCTGCCGCAGAGACACAAAGAAGAAAAAGTAAAGTCAACGCAGAAACACTTTATCACGCGTCTCATTCGCTAAGAAGCTGCCATTGGAAGGCGGCAGGAGTCTCTCAAGTGCTAATATTTGACCAAGAGGTGTGCAGCCAGAGGTGTCTCCTGGTTCAGCTCATTAACCCACTCGAGCGCGCAATTGCTGATCAGCCATAAGTCGGCAAGAAAGAAGGCAGCGAACATGGCTCTTCGGCTGGCGGCACAGCTTATTGGCGCTAGCGGCTTTGCCAGCGCCAGCGGCCTCAGAGCTGCCACGGCGGCAACGGCGGCGGCCCATGGTCTGCGCCATCAGCAACAGAGCAGGGTGCTCAGCCTCCGTAGTGCTGCTTTTAATGCTGGCTCTGCTTCTTCTGCTTCTGGAAGCAGAGGGCAAAGTCTCTTCTTGGCCACAGCTGCCGCCGCCGCCGCAGCTGCCGCGTTGGCCTTCGCTGAGTTCAAAAAGCGACCCGCTGCTTCCGCCTCCGTTGCCATGGCCGAATCGGAGTTGTCGCCCTCTGAGTCCGCGGCAACCGGGACCAGCGGCCGGCGCCGCCTGAACTGGCGCGAGCGCCGCTTTCTGCAGTTCGCCTCTCTGCAGTACAATGGCGCCGCCTACCTCAGCCCGCTCGACTTCCTTGAGGCCGTCGCTCTCGACGCCAGCTGCGACGATGAAGCGTCGGCCAAATCCGAGCGAAGTCGCCGAATTCGCCGTCGACGTCACGTGTTGTCCGAGGCCGAATACCGGGCGATGCTGCGCGCCACGCCCGGCAAGCGCCGCGCCAGCGACCACCTGTTCCGCGACCTCGGCAGCAACGGCCTCATCTCCTACCCGGAGTTCCTGCTGCTGCTCAATGTGCTCGCCAAGTCCAGCTCCGGCTTCGAGATCGCCTTCCGCGCCTTTGATCGCAATAGCGACGGCTCCCTGGACGCCGACGAGTTCCGCCGGCTGTACCGCGTCGTCTCGTCGAACGGCGCCGCCGCTGACCCTGGCTCCGAGCTGCTGGTGTACGACGACGCCAGCACCAGCCTGCTTGTGCACTTTTTCGGCACCAACACCCGCGACTCCGTCTCTGCTGCCGAGTTCGCCAAATTCGCCGACAACCTGCAGCGCGAGGTGCTGCTGGCCGAGTTCCGGGCCTGCCTGGGCGCCACCGCCTCGGCCGTCATGTCGCCACTCGACTTCGGGCGCGCGGTTCTTCGCCGGACCCGCTTGTCGGCCTCCGAGCGTCGCCTCCGCCTGGCGCTGCTGGAGGACCGGACGTGGCAATCGGAAGGTGTAACAGCTGAGGAGTACCAGCAGTTCTTCCAGTTCCTGCTGCACACCGGCGACCTGTTCTTCGCCCTGCGCATGTTTGAGATCGCCGGCAAGTCCATCGGCCAGGAGGACTTCCAGCGGGCGGTGATGGCCGCCACTGGCCGCGGTGTGTCGCCCAAGCTGCTGGCGATCCTGTTCGCCATGTTCGACATCGACGGCGACGGGGCGCTGTCCTACGGCGAGTTCCTCAGCCTGTTCGGCCAGGGCGAGGCCGCCGGGCTGCGGCGCCGGGACTGCGACGGCGGCGATAGCGAGGACTCCGCGTGGCAGCGGTACAGGAAGTGCGTCAAGAAGCACATGCTGCGGCAGTAGATGTACTGAGACTGTTCAGTGGTCGTGTGGAACTAGTTCTGTGTTTGTTGTATTGTAACTCCCCATTTTAACTCATTATGCTACTTTTCGAAAACGCATCAAGCAAAGCTTTCCTTCGAACCGCTTTTTTCTTAAAGTGGAAAGCCAATCTGCTTTCGGTTTCAATTTTGCCCGTTTCAATTCTGCCCAGGTGTATCTGGGCGCACAAGGAGATCGAATGATTATCACATTTTCCTTCTGCTATTTTCGACTTTAACAACTTTTTTCATCGAGTATTCACGACTCGCTGTTCTGTTATTAATCAGCCCCGTCATCTGTGTAATTATTCATTGCGTTTATTAAAATTAATATGCATATTTAGATGGATTTTGTTTTGTAACATTGGCAGCGCATTAGCTGGTATTCCTAGCGCTATTAAATGGAAAGAATTCAAGTTTAAACAAGCGTTGAAACTAATCCATGCCGCCGGGTCATGTAAGGTCACGCCAGATCAGTCCCGCTGTATCTCTCGTTTAAGGCAGCGCCGGAACTCCGTCAGCTCCCCGCCTGTCAAGCTGGATTTCAGACTCAGCCTTTTGAGTCGGCCTTTTAAAATGGCCAGCAGCTCGTCGGAGCTCAGACTGCCGTCGCCGTCCTTGTCCAGCAGCAGGAACACGGTGGACACCACCCTCGGCGATAGCGTGTAGCCAACGCACGCCTTGACAGCCCGCTGGAACTCGTCCTGCGTCACCGGGTGTCCGGCCAAAGCGTACATTTGCAGCGCCATGCTGAAGTCGGCCAGGCTGTTAAGAAACTGGAAGAATTGGCGAAAGTCCTCGAAGCCGATGCCCTCCTCGCGGACAAGCTTGTCGCGGACCTGGTCGACCCACACGGCCTGTGTGCTCGGCGACAGGTTGGTGTAGCGCAGCAGCACCCTGGCGAACTCGCTCTCCGGTATGCTCGGTAGGCCCTTGGAGAACTCCAGGAATTCCAGCTCCAGCACCTCGTACTGAAGATTTGACATGAACTCGACGAACCGATTGTAGTCCAGGCTGTCTTTGCCGGATTGGCCGAAGAAGTGTCGCATCAGGGTTGTGTCCTGCTGCTGCTCGGCCTGGCACTCGGACACCATAGTGTTGAGTATGTCGAACTCGTCCTTCTCCACGCTCTGGTTGCGGCTTCGGTCGATCATGTTGAAGGCAATCGAGAAACCACTTTCGGCGTTGGCCAGGGTGCATAGCAGGAATAGGTACTCAGAGTAGGAGACGATTCCGTCGTGCCCAAGGCTGCGCATCAGCTTTTTTGAGGCTCGCCTGTGGCTTGGCGCTTTGCGAAGCATCTGCTCCACATCCGCGTCCGACAGCAGCTTGCGACCGCGCCGGAACCTCGGCCGGTCCTGCGTCACCGACTCCAGAAAGTCCTCTGGTGTCATGTACGCCGTGTCGTTGAACTCCACGGAGGCGAATTCCAGGAATCGCTCCTCGAGATGGCCGTGTGCCGGCTTGGTGGTTGCGGCTGCCAACATCGGCGCCGCGACTCGAAGTTCTCGAAGGCGCATCAATCCGTTTTGAATTGGATGTTCTTGCCGACTCTGCCTTCGCTCCGGCACGCTTGTGGCCGCAACAGCCACGGCTGCCACAGCTGTAGCCGCGTACGCTGCAGGTCTCAGAAGGGTGCGCAACATGCCCTGCATTGAAACAGTTTTCACTGCCTGCTTTCTAGCGTTGCTAATTGCCCTCTGCATTAAGGGTATCGCGGGGAATAGCGGCTTATCTCTTTTCAAGCTTTCTGCTCGCTCAGCTGATAAGCAGGCACTGACAAGTAATTCTTCTGTCATCTTTTTATCTTGTTAGAAGTGTACAGAAGAATTTTCTGATAAAAATTTGCCTAACTACTACTGCACAAGTAGTGCACTCAGTTTAGAGCGTTTATTTCTGGTCCTTATTTTCTTGTACTTTAGTTAGCTAAAGAAAATTTGTTCTTCCCTTGGCTGCATCAGCTGCCTGGATTGGGGGTAGAGAACTCACTGCGGACGCACCTGCATATTAAGTGCGTATATCATAGGGCTAGTTTTGCTACTAAGCCCGGCCAGAGACTTTCAACCTTCCTTGATTGCGCCCTTCAACGCGCGGAAGGAAAAAAGCGGAGAGGCGAGTTGCGGAAATGAAATTCTGGGGCTGCTGCTGCAGAATCGAGTTATGGGATAGGGTGGCGAGGCCTACAGAGAATTTTAAGCTGACTTCTGAAGCCTGGGTGTCGCAGCTGTTGCAGAAAGAGAATTGAATGCTCCTCTCCTTGGTATTCCGCTGGCTCTCAGGGAGACTGGCTTTGAGTTGACTTGTGCTAAGTTGAGTCGATGTTGCGCTGGTCTGGAGGCGAGGCTGGCCTGGATTGGCAATCGATCAGTATATGCAGAGCCGGAGTTGACAGCCAGCCTCAATATGCGAGTTTCTTTTTTCTGCAGCTACGCTACGCTTCTATGCCCGAGAGCTAGATAGCTTGTTGAGTCTGAGTCTTGCGAAGAGTTAAGGAGACTTCATATTGCTTTGTCTAAGCTCCTCAGCAGCGACGGGAGGAAGAAAGAAATAGATGCTCCAGAAATAGCCCGCAATGGCGTCATTTGCTAGACAAACCGCGGTCGTTTGTTTCTCCTCTTTAGCTGACGAGACCTGTCGCCTTGTCACAAGCCAGGGAAAGACAAAACCACGCTTGCGTCACACGTAAAGCACTTGGAAAGGAGGCAGCGGACCGAATCCGGGTTAAATGGCTCATTGCTTAGGGCGTGGCTCACAGGATACACAGGTAATAGATTAGAGGCGCAATGGGAACTGACAGACGGACTCTGTGCAACTGCAGGTTCTCCTCTTATCTTCCTATCTCGCTGCCTTACCTCGGGTTGGACCAGCGGAAAATTCTCTGCGCCAGGGATATCCGCAGAAGCTTCTCGTATGATAAAGAGAAACAGGAGCTAGGCTTACTTGCTCACTGTATTTTCTGCCTGCCTCTCGATTTGCTTCTCCTCCAAGTCTAGAGTACATTGGCACTTTCTCCTTGCGATTGGCGTCTCTCAGCTTTAGTGCTCCCACCTGGAGACTGCGCGAGCGTCTACAGACTCAAGTTAGGCAGGATGTGGGCCGTTTCTCTTCCTATTCATCGCCCAATCCTCCTCTGACTGTCGTCTAAACTCCCGTTTACGTTCTTGACTTCCCGCCTTTGAATTGAAGTTCACTGCCCTTGCATTTTGCTTCTATTCTTGCCTGCACTTTTGCTGGCCGCCTGCGCTGAGCAGAGCGTTGCCAGGTACTCAATATGGCGACTGCTGAGCAGTTGAAGAGAAGCAAAAAAGTTTCGTCTCAAGAGATGTTGCCAGAAGGGAGGGAGAGGGACGAGAAGACTCTCATTAAGCTTGTGAGTCTCTTTCGTATTTTCTCACCTCATTAACTCCCTACTCTAGTGGGAGATTTCCTCTCTCTCATCTCTTCTGTCTCTCTGGCCTGGCTGGTCTCCATTGGCTCGCCCAGAGGTTGTAAATGGAGCGCGCAGCTGTTGGCTTGCTGGTGGGCCGAGGCGAGGACCTCAAAATCAGATTGCTAGGAGAGGCGTCTGCGCGTATGAGCGAGGAGCACTTTTTGGGGAGGGGTATGAGAGCAGAGCTGGGAGAGGCAAGGCGACGGGGGAGCGATGTATTATTGAAAAAAACGGCCGTCTCCAGTTTCCCAGCCTGCAGCCTCATCTGTCTCAATACGCAAAGCACTGCCCCTGCGTCCTGCCGCCTACCCTAGCTTTGCTTTGGCCATTAGCCATCCAGGCATCCCAGCTTAGTGCCCTGGCAGCCATGCCGGGCAACAACAGACATCTTGCTCCGCCCGTCCAGCATCATCAGCTTCATCATCGCGGCCGTCAACATCATCAACACTGCCAGCATCAGCAGCAGGCGCCTAAGAGCCGCTCTTTATTGAATATCAATGTTTCATTGCGATCCTCTTTGTCAAGAGAGTTCCTGGCTCGCAGCAGTGAGTTGAGATTAGGTTACTGGCACTCGAGTGCTCAATAACCAACTGAACAATGGCTTGAAATATTTTCCTGATTCCGCATTCTAAATATTCTACCACGAAATCATATCATACTGCAAGTCCTACATCCCAAATCCCAGCCAACTCTCATAGACAAAATCTCTGCTCCCAAATCCTACCTCCAGCATCAAAGCTGCCTCATCAATTGCAATCAGCATCTCCACCCCCGCACCCTTCTCCCCAACAGGCAGCCCGGTGGACAGTCCCCGCGGCAGTCCTTCCATCCACTACCTGCCCGCTCACCTGCGCGCCGAGAGTCGCAAGCCGGACGTCCGCCGCTGGTCCCTGGCCT
Source organism: Macrostomum lignano (assembly GCA_002269645.1). Taxonomy (NCBI): domain Eukaryota; kingdom Metazoa; phylum Platyhelminthes; family Macrostomidae; genus Macrostomum; species Macrostomum lignano. The sequence continues at coordinate 40,431 of NIVC01000386.1, forward strand.
CGCTGCCCTCCTCGGGCTACGGCACCAACACACCGGAGAGCAGCAACGTCTCCAGCCAGTGCTCGTCCAAGGAGAACCTCAACCCGCACCACCACCACCATCACCACCACCATCACCATCACCCGCCAGCGTCCAGCCAGCCGCAAGCCACTGTGCCCCATCGTGTACAGCAGCAGCAGCAGCAACAGCAACAACAACAGCAGCAGCAGCAACAGCAGCACAGCAGCACGGACTCGAACCCGGGTCTGGAGGAAGCGCCCGAACGGCACTCGCCATTCAGGCCGAGATCTCGCAGCTTGAGCAGCCCAGCTCGGTCACCTGGGCCCGATCAGGTGAGCTGTGGGAACTCGCTACTGTGGGTACAAAGTGGATCTGTACGATCCCAGTTTAGCTTTCAGTTGTTTCGCATTTAAAATATTGCTTCAAATTTTCTTTTAAGCAAGAAAACCCTTTCTATGAAATCTCGAATTCCCGAACGCTTTAAAAATCCCCTTTATAGGATATCACAAAATCTAGAAAAGATCCCTTTTCCAAGAAACGCCGAAGCTACAAAAGAATTCAGTGCTTCCCCGCCACCCGCCGCGGCCCGCAGGACCTGTTGCTGATGAACAGCGTGTACAAGGACCGGTTCCCAAACGCCACGGCGCAAATGGAGGAACGCCTGAGGTCCTTTCTGGCCAGCCTGGAGTCGCAGAAGAACGAGGAGCGGAACGCCATCGCCAGGTACTCGCTGCTGCAGATCCAGGAGCTCACCAGGGAGTGCCTGCAGCGCTCGCAGGACAAGCAGCTGTCTAGCGCGTTCTTCTTCGACATCAGCCAGAAGGTGGAGCTGCTGGCCAAGGAGTGCGAGGACAAGAGCAGGGAGGCCCTGCCGCGCGTCATCGACTGGGGCCGCCGGCTGCTCATCATCGTCTCCAGGACCGCCCGCCTGCTCGAGTGCCTCGAGTTCGACCCCGCCGAGTTCCTGCAGCTGCTCGAGGCTGCCGAGGGACAGGTGCGACCTGCGCCTGGCTGCTGCCCCAGCCCTGATGCTTCAACTGGCTCCTGCTGCCCCACCCCTGATGCTTCAGCTGGCTGCTGCTGCCCCACCCCTGATGCTTCAACTGGCTCCTGCTGCCCCACCCCTGATGCTTCAGCTGGCTGCTGCTGCCCCACCCCTGATGCTTCAGCTGGCTGCTGCTGCCCCACCCCTGATGCTTCAGCTGGCTGCCCCACCCCTGACGCTTCAGCTGACTGCTGCTGCCCCAGCCCTGATGCTTCAGCTGCCTGCTGCTGCCCCTGATGCTTCAGCTGCCTGCCTCACCCCTGATGCTTCAGCTGGCTGCTGCCGCCCTGACTCAGCAAAGCCCCCCTCTTTATTCTCCAGGTGCGGCAGGTGGAGAAGCTGCAGACGGACATTCCCCGCTACATCATCTCCAAGCTGGGCCTCAACAAAGACCCTCTGGACGATCTGGTGGACATCGAGACTCCGGCTGCTACCGCCGCTGCATCCTCGGCCGCCGCCGCTGCCGGTGCCGCCCAGTCGACCTCTTCTGCCGCTGCCTCGGAGACTTCGTCAACCTCTGCCTCGGCCGCCACATCCGAGGCCGGCGGCAAGGCGGCGGCCATCTTCCACGAGCCCTGCGAGGAGGACTTCCAGGTGGTGAAGCTAATTTCTAACGGGGCCTACGGTGCTGTGCACCTGGTTCGCCACCGGGCCAGCAAGCAGCGCTTCGCGATGAAGAAGGTCAAGAAAACTCACCTGGTGCTGCGCAATCAGGTGGACCAGGCGTTCGCCGAGCGGGACATCCTGTCATTCGCTGACAACCCCTTCGTGGTGTCCCTGTTCTGCACCTTCGAGACAAAGAAGTACCTCTGCATGGTGATGGAGTTCGTAGAGGGCGGCGACTGCGCCTCTCTGCTCAAGCAGATTGTGGTGAGTGGCCTCTCAGTAGCTTGATTGGTTGACAGCTTGATCAGTAGCTTGATTGATTGACAGCTTGATCAGCAGCTTGATTGATTGACAGCTTGATCAGTAGCTTGATTGATTGACAGCTTGATCAGTAGCTTTATTGATTGACAGCTTGATCAGTAGCTTGATTGATTGACAGCTTGATCAGTAGCTTTATTGATTGACAGCTTGATCAGTAGCTTTATTGATTGACAGCTTGATCAGCAGCTTGATTGATTGACAGCTTGATCAGTAGCTTGATTGATTGACAGCTTGATCAGTAGCTTGATTGATTGACAGCTTGATCAGCAGCTTGATTGATTGACAGCTTGATCAGCAGCTGGGTTGGTTGACAGCTTGATCAGCAGCTTGATTGGTTGACAGCTTGATCAGTAGCTTGATTGGTTGACAGCTCGATCAGCAGCTTAGTTTAAGCGATGCCTCTCCAAAGAGCCGACATGTATCGAAATCGCTGTCGCCAACCCGGCAGGTGCTGCCCCTGGACTTGGCCCGCATGTACTTCGCCGAGATGGTGCTGGCGCTGGAGTACCTGCACAGCTACGGCATTGTGCACCGCGACCTGAAGCCCTCCAACCTGCTGATCAGCAGCGAGGGCCACATCAAGCTGACCGACTTCGGCCTGAGCAAGATCGGCCTCATGAACCTGGCCACCAGCCTGTACGAGAGCAGCCTGAAGGACTGCAACATGTTCAGGGACGCGCAGATCTACGGCACGCCGGAGTACATCAGCCCGGAGGTCATCCTGCGGCAGGGCTACGGCAAGCCGGTGGACTGGTGGGCGGCCGGCATCATCCTGTACCAGTTCCTGGTGGGCTGCGTGCCGTTCACCGCCGACACCGCCGAGGAGCTGTTCATGCTGCTGGTGTCCGACCCGCCGCCCGCCATCGAGTGGCCCGACGGCGAGGACCAGCTTCCGGAGGAGGCTGTAAGTGCTACAGCTTAGGGTTATCAAATATCCCGATTCAAAATTCAAATATCCCAATTCAGAATTCAGAATATCCCAATTCAGAATTCAATATCCCAATTCAGAATTCAAATATCCCAATTCAGAATTCAAATATCCCAATTCAGAATTCAGATATCCCAATTCAGAATTCAAATATCCCAATTCAAAATTCAAATATCCCAATTCAAAATTCAAATTTCCCAATTCAGAATTCAAATATACCCCAATTCAAAATTAAAAATTCTTAGGCTCTTAATTGAGAACACTAAGATTCCCATTGATAAGTCATCCCCGTCTGTAAGTGAAAAATCCCAAAACTATTTGTGATCGCCCTATTTAGGATCGCGAAAATCAATACTCCATACTAAATGGCTTCCAGATTCCTAGCTGCAAGCTACGCGATTCCCAATTTCTAAATGCGGAATCCCCAGTCAGTCCCCCCTCATGCACCTGCGCCCACTCCAGGTGGACCTGATCACCCGGCTGCTGGAGACCAGCCCCCTGCTGCGCCTGGGCACGGGCGGGCCGCACGAGGTCAAGGAGCACGCGTTCTTCGACGGCGTGGACTGGAACAGCCTGCTGAAGGAGAAGTCGGAGTTCGTGCCGCAGCTGGAGCACGAGGAGGACACCAGCTACTTCGACCCGCGCTCCGACCGCTACAACCACGACTCCAACTCGGACGACGACAACAACGCCGAGGACTCTGACGACCCGCTGTTCCACAGCTTCGGCTCCTACAGTCCCCGCTTCTCCCAGCTGTCCGCCCCCGTCTCTCCGCATCCCGCGCCATCGCCGCCTACTCTGCAGCCGCCGCCGCCTCAGGCGCCACCGCCTCCAGTCCCGCAACTGCCGCAGCCGCCGCCGCCGCCGCCGCCGCCGCCGCAGCCGCAACCTCTGCAACCACCGCAGCCACCACCGCCTCCCCAGCCGCAGGTGCCTGCGCAGTCGCCAGCCTCGGCACCAGCCAGCCGGCCCATCAGCATCGCGGCGGGCCGCACCCGGAGCGCCGGCGGCAGCAGCGGCGGCGATTCGCCACCTCTGCCTCCTGCGCAGTCGCTGCAGCCGTCGCTGCCGCAGCCTCCGCCGCAGACGCAGCAGCTGCAGCCGCAGCCGCAGGGTCTCTCCGCCGCCGCCGCCGCCGGGCACCTCAGGCGGACATCCAGCCTGCGCCGGGCGCCCGTGTCGCCGCTGGCCACCAGCGGAGCCGACGTCAACTCGGTGGTGACCCGCAGCCCCAGCGCGCACCAGCTGCCGGCCAGGTGGGTTCTGCGTTGCCTGGGCTCTCATGCTCTTCATCTCCACTGCCTGACTTGTGAAGCTGCTTGCCTGCGCTTTGGCTTTGGCGGGACTCTGCAGTATCTCAGTTGCCTGTCTGTCTGTCTGTCTGTCTGTCTGTCTGTCTGTCTGTCTGTCTGTCTGCCTGTCTGTCTGTCTGTCTGCCTGTCTGTCTCTCTGTCTGCCTGCCTGCCTGTCTGTCTGTCTGTCTGTCTGTCTGTCTGTCTGTCTGTCTGTCTGTCTGTCTGTCGGTCTGTCTTAGTGTCTGTCTGTCTGTCTGTCTGTCTGCCTGTCTGTCTGTCTGTCTGTCTGTCTCTCTGTCTGCCTGCCTGTCTGTCTGTCTGTCTGTCTGTCTGTCTCTCTGCCTGTCTGTCTGTCTGTCTGTCTGTCTGTCTGTCTGTCTGTCTGTCTGTCTGTCTGTCTGTCTGTCTGTCTGTCTGTCTGTCGGTCTGTCTTAGTGTCTGTCTGTCTGTCTGTCTGTCTTAGTGTCTGTCTTAGTGTCTGTCTGTCTGTCGGTCTGTCTGTCTGTCTTAGTGTCTGTCTGTCTGTCTGTCTGTCTGCCTGTCTCTCCTCTCTGCCTGATCTCTCTTCTCTCCTTTGTTAATTCCCTCCGAAGGCTTTCAGTTGCCAACACGCCAATTGCTTATTCATTCGCGCATGCAGGTCGCCCGTTTTCAGCCGCCGAGGCAGCACCAAGAAAAGGTTACGCAGCGTTTCTGCAGCTGAGGCCGCGAGGCCGCACTTCCATGCCCCCTTCTTTAAATTCACCAATTCTCGCTATTTTACCTTTTGCGTGCCTCTTGCCCGGATTCGGTTTCCACTCGGACTAATTTCGGCTTCGCTTTACTGCCAGTAGGCTGAATCGCACATTCGCACACATTTTAGTAGATTTTCTTTAATAGCTGTCTATTTTAGATACCAGTCTTGAGCTTAGTCGGAAGTCTGTTTAAGAATTTTTTTAATCTACTTTGTTTTTCCTGCTTTAAACAGCCAATTAATAGCGCTTCCTGATGCCCGCGCACCTTTCCTGTGTTCTGCCTTCGCCTCCCCTGTGTTCTGCCTTCGCCTCCCCTGTGTTCTGCCTTCGCCTCCCCTGCGTTCTGCCTTTGCCTCCTCACCTGTCCTGTGTTCTGCCTTCGCCTCCCCACCTGTCCTGTGTTCTGCCTTCGCCTCCCCTGTGTTCTGCCTTCGCCTCCCCACCTGTCCTGTGTTCTGCCTTCGCCTCCCCACCTGTCCTGCGTTCTGCCTTCGCCTCCCCACCTGTCCTGCGTTCTGCCTTCGCCTCCCCTGTGTTCTGCCTTCGCCTCCCTACCTGTCCTGCGTTCTGCCTTCGCCTCCCCTGTGTTCTGCCTTCGCCTCCCCACCTGTCCTGTGTTCTGCCTTCGCCTCCCCACCTGTCCTGTGTTCTGCCTTCGCCTCCCCACCTGTCCTGTGTTCTGCCTTCGCCTCCCCACCTGTCCTGCCTTCGCCTCCCCACCTGTCCTGCGTTCTGCCTTCGCAGATCCTCAGTTGCTAGACCAGCCGCCCAGATCAAACGCAGTGCCTTCTGTTATCCCAAAAGTGAATTTTTTCCCCATCTTTACCACCCCGACTGTCCCGGTGCACCCTCTGAGCTCCGCCGCCTCCCCCCGCTGCCCCGCAGGCCGCAACAACCGCAGCTCACGGGCAGCCCGCTGGTCGTCAGCCGCGGCCCGCAGGGCTTCGGCTTCACCATCCGGGCCATCCGCGTCTACCAGGGCGACTCGAACTTCTTTCTGCTGCACCACCTGGTGGTCCACGTGCACCCCGGCAGCCCCGCCCAGTTCGCCGGCCTCCGCTCCGGCGACCTCGTCACCCACGTCAACGAGGTGGCGGTGACCGGCCTGCCGCACCCGGAGGTCATCGCGCTGATCCTGCGCGACCCGCGCCTTCAGCTGCGCGCCACTCCGCTGTCCTCGACGCCCATCCGAGCGGACGGCCGGCCCCGGGGCAAGCAGCACGGCCGCATGGTGCGCAGGCCGCAGATCCAGCAGCACCTGCAGCAGCAGCACCAGCGCCGGGTCAGCGGCCAGCAGCAGTCGGCGAGCACCGCCTCCTCCGCCGCCGCTGCCACCGCAGCCGCCGCAGCCGCAGCCGCAGCCGCCCCAGTCCGCTACCGGGTTCTTCGAGGTGCCGCCGACTGCGGCGGGGCCGGCGTTGGCGCCGGCGGAGGCAGCGTGGCCAGCAGGCCGCAGTCTCTGTCCGCTGCCATCGGCCTGGGGCCCCCGCACCAGCTGCACCACCAGCCGCTGTCTCCCGCGGCAGTTGCCGTCGCTTCCACCGCTGCCGCGACTTCGCTGGCAGCGCCGGCGCCGCCGCGCGCCCGAGCCGCTTCCTCATCTTCGTCGTCTTCGTGCAGCGGCGGCGCCAGCGGCGGTGTCGGCAGCGGCGGCGGTGGCCGGGCGCCGAGTCCCAGGCGGAAGTCGCTGCACGGCGCCGTGGGCCCCAGCCCGCTGGCTCGGAGTCCCGGCCAGCAGCAGCTGCCGCCTCCGCCCCCGCTGCCACCTCAACAGCCGCCGCTCCCTGCGGCGCCTTCGCAGCAGCCGCAGCCGCAGCAGCAACCGCCGCCGCAGCAGCAACCGCCGCCGCCGCAGCTCCAGTCGCCCTCCGGCGGTGTCGGCGGCTCCTCTGGCAGCCGTCGGCCGCTGCGTGGGCGGCACAACACCAGCGGCTGCGACGGCGGCCAAGGAGGTCCCGGCAGATTTTGAAGGCCCCAGCTGATATTTTAATTGTTGCCAGTAACTTATTGACAGTTTCTGTTGTTTATGCTTTCAGTGCCCTCACCTTGGGGGCTACTTGCCCAGTGCTGCTCTGTGGCTGCATTGGAGGATTCTTCAGGTATTTCCTGTGCCCTTCCTGAGCCTTCAGGTATTTCCTGTGCCCTCCCTGAGCCTTCAGATATCTCCTGTGCCCTCCCTGAACCTTCAGGTACTCCTGTGCCCTCCCTAAGCCTTCAGATTTCTTCTGTGCCCTCCCTTGGGCTTCAGATATCTCCTGTCGCCTTCCTGAGCCTTCAGATATCTCCTGTGCCCTCCCTGAGCCTTCAGATATCTCCTGTGCCCTCCCTGAGCCTTCATGTATCTCCTGTGCCCTCCCTGAACCTTCATATCCGCCAGCGTCCATCGGTGGGCAGCCGGCACTCCGATCTGCAGTTGAAGCCGGAGTGACACTGGGCGGCTGTACATGATTTATTATTTATTATTTTCGTCATTATTACTATTTATCATTTGCCACAATCGCTAAAACTGGCGTCATAGTTTCCACTTTGCTTCATCGCTATGTGAAGCTGCAGTTCTGCATATTCGTACTGCACACAGAACCCTCTTTATTTTTGTCGGAAAGATCTATTTTTGCTTTTTTGCTTGCCTGTCTGCCTGTCTGGCGGCCTGTCTATTCAGCAAATCCCCCTTTCAGATGCAATGCAATTTCACTGTGAATTACTGTTGCAGTTATATAATTGAATTTATTGCTAATATTGGCTGCACCTGCCCATCAATATTATTATTATTATTATTATTATTGCTACTGTAGTAATTCCCGCACCGTTACAGATGTCACTCCTTGTACAGCCCCGCTTTCAAAGCCAGCTGCTCATGCCGCATCGCCCATCTCACTTCCCCTGCTCAGCATCTCATGCTGCTGCTGCCAGCTCTGCCCTCAGCTCTGCCGCCTGCTCGCGCCCTCCTCTACCTCACCCCACCTCACTCCATCTCCATCTCAATCTTCCTCTCCCTCTTTATCTAAATCTCCATTTCAATCTCCATCTTAATCTCAGTCTCCATCTCCCTCTAATTCTCAATATCCTCCAAATCAATCTCAATCTCCCTCTCCAACTCAATCTCCATCTCAATCTCCTCTCTCAACACCGCCTGTGCAGAGCGGCAGCGCAGTTGGCAGAGGCCGGGCGAGCTGCTGCGCTGTTTATTATTATTAATTGCATTCTGTGTACCTGGAACTCAATTCTAAATTGCAGTTTTATCCGCTACTGATCTGCATTGCGCACCCCGGCCAGTTGGATTTCTGTATTCAGTATCCCCTCTGGCCCTCTCGTGCGATGTTGTGAGCCCTGCACAGCTTGCTTGACTCCGGCTTCAATTCCCAACTGTATGGATCCGAGTGTTTAACTGCCTCCCCGCCCCCGCACCCGCCGGCTCCACACAGCTTATCTACAGCTTATCTACTGGATAGAAAATAAACCACACAGCTCCCTCAGTTTAGAATGCTTTTTTATTCGACTGTTTAATTTATCTGGTTTTATGCGCTTGAAACCGCTTTCTGACGCTTTTGCCGCTTTTCCGCCTTGGGTTTACTTTTATTCCTACTTTAAGTAGGCAAAAACGAAAAAACATGCGAAAGTTTTAAGAAAGAAATTAAAAGCATTAATTCCTAACTCATTTGGTTATCTGGGAAGGAGGGAAGCTGGTGCTGGAACGGTGATGGACTATATATGTTGTCACTGATCTCTTCGATGCTTACCGAAGGGAGATGCCTAACATCAGGAAGGATCGCCACATGTGTAGGCAGCGCCTACTATCGTGTGTGTGTTGGGGGGTTGTTAGCGGCTGCGCCGCGTGACTCTGCTAGCTCAACCCTTATGCGTACAATATCAAATGTGCATGGTGCGACTTTAGCCACCATTCTGACTCAGCTCAATAATTCAATAAATATACTGATCGCAATTATTCTCGCCTGCAAGCTTTCGGCAACTATCGACTACAACAAGCAGTCTAGCCTCGTTTCACTCACTACAACATGGACCAGCAATCTTGAAATCGGAGTTCAGATTTGCCATCAGCGGGATGAAATCCCTCAAAGCCCCCGGGATTTACGGAATTGCAATGGAACGAATTAATGAACTACAACCGAAAGGTCTGATACATGTACATGCAAGTGCTCATAGAGGGTTTTAAGTAGTGACGTGAGCAAAACACAGATTGCGTCTGTAGTTCAAATCGGCGGTGACCTCTCCTGATTTATTCAACCCTTACATATACATGTACAGTGAAAACATTCTGCGAGAATCTGAAGACCTGCCGGGACTCGTCAGGTCGACGTCACAACTTTGAACGACCTGAGATTACATGCATGTAATGCTGACGACATGCAGAAATGGAAACGGAATTTAATAAGTTGCAAGAAATTCTTAAACTGAGTGGTATTGGAAAGTGAAAGATGGGTTTAAGAATAATATACATTAATTTTTGCAAGCCTGAAATTCCTGATAATGGAAAGTCAAGAATTATTTACTGTTAACATGTATATCTACGTATTTTTCTCCCTATTCTGATCACACACTGGTCGGAGTGCTGGACATGTTCATTTAATATCACCAGCTATGCAGAGAAGAATCAATCGCAAACGAGGTTCATGGTTTTTGAGGCGCATCTTGATTGAAGATTGAAGGAAGAAGAGATCGTGGAAGACGGCAGAGAGAGTAACATTTCTGAAGAACCTTCTAATAACTGGGATATACATCCTCATATACAGATTTATACGTATGCATTACATTGAAGTTTGTACAAATAATTGGTTGCATTTAGATTTCATTCAAATGACTTTAATTTTTAGGATATAGGATTGGTGGTTCTGAAAAGGGCCGTTTTAACGTTTGTAATGAATGCAAGAAAAGAAATAGGAAGTGACCAAAGGAAGCAAATGCAAAAATGGTCATTGTTTCTTACACTGCAGTGTAAAGTGACTGTCCGCTAGTCGCAAGAATCAGAAAGGGGTAAGTTTTTTTTAGTTGGTTGGTATAGTATACTACTACAGTACGTTACTAATATTTAATTCTTAAGACCTTTAAATGTATCAGAAAAGAGAATTTATTAAGTCGCGAAGGCAACAACGTACAAATGAAAGCTAGAATGATTGTCTAGCAGAATTTTTCAACACGCAGTGGCATCTATTTAGCTGCCCTTAAAAGGGCCGTTTTAACTTTATACTACACTATAGAGTCGGTAGAAATTTCTACACAAGAAATTCTTTTGCAACTAGTGGATTGAATTAACAACTGTATTCGAATGCAAGATGTGCGCATTATTGAAATCAAAACTATCACGGTTTAAATTGTCAGAAGTTAGTGTGTATTTATTTTAATCGTTACATATATCATACAGTAATCATTCATGTACAGTGATCAACGCTTGATTTGAAAATTTAAAGTTAAATCAATTTTTTTGCTGATCTTATTTTTTTAAATTTTGACGATGCTTTAACGAGGATAGAAACGGACCGACCGGCCAGTGCATACAACTGCAATAACTACTACCTGCCTGCATACCTTTCTGCTGATAGTGATAAGACCCTAATATTCACCATGCACATCCTTAAGACTTAGTTAAAGGTTTAATCGAAGTCTGTATTCTGTACACACAATTACACAAATAGACGACTTGGACATCAATAAATTTGGTGGCCCTGAAAAGGGCCGTTTTAGCGTTCAGTAAATGCGCAGCTGAGCTACGATAGCAGCACTAGGGCTAATCAGGCGAAGTCTGCTTAACCGCCGAAGCCGTACAGAGTGCGGCCCTGGCGCTTCAGAGCGTACACTACGTCCATGGCAGTAACAGTCTTGCGCTTGGCGTGCTCCGTGTAGGTGACGGCGTCGCGGATGACGTTCTCCAGGAACACCTTCAGTACGGCGCGAGTCTCCTCGTAGATCAGGCCGCTGATACGCTTGACACCGCCACGGCGAGCCAGACGACGAATGGCAGGCTTGGTGATGCCCTGGATGTTATCACGCAGAACCTTTCGGTGACGCTTGGCGCCGCCCTTTCCAAGTCCTTTGCCTCCTTTACCGCGACCAGACATGGTGGAATAGCAAGGTTACTTTGAACTAAGAGATTGCTATAGACAGTAGTATGAATGGTCTCAGATTGGGGCAAAGCTTTCGGCTTTAAGTAAAAATGTACACCCTCTGAGGGGTGGGGTGTCTCCTCGTTGGTCAGAAATTATCGATCGTGAAGTTTTTCTGGGTTGGCGCTGGAAGGGGCAGGAATATATAACCCAAATCCATTTCAAGCCATTCTGGCCAATGCGGGAAAGAATTTTAGTGAGTTTTTACGTTATATGTGCATTAAAGTAGCACCCTAAAAGTATAGCAATCTTTAAGGCTTCTGTACGAAATTTGCACTGACAGACAATAAAACAAGTGCGCTCTTTGCACTGTCAAATGGGGTTGGTGAAGTTATACTTAAACCTTCAGTTTTTTGCTCGCGTATTGCTCATGCATGTACTATTGGAAAAAGTGGGCATATCTAGCAGCTGATCGCAATTTACTAGTGTTTGTTCTTTTTTTGAAACAAATTGCGTTATTGGGTTCTTAGCTAGGCTGCACTCAGTGAATTATTGAAAAGTTTCAAAAAGTTTGAATTATTGATTAATTAAATGCACTACAAAGTAAAACAAGCACAGCATGTATGCAGGTATTAAATTAAAAAGATTCCAATTGAATGCAGCGGTCTCAAAAGGTAATTAATACAATCTTTCAAGGACTACTAGAAGTTGTGGGCGGCGGCGGTGAGGAGCCTTTTTGAAAAGGGGCGCCATCATCGCCAGCCACAAAGGTGGAGGGCGACAAGGGCGGTAGCAGCAACTGTCGCAGCAGCAATGAAAACGTGTTTGAAATAACGCAGTTATATGCAGTTAAAAAGAATAAACAGTCAACAGTCAACAGTCAAGTTTGCTTTCTGTGAATTATTTAAATGGCAAAAATTAAGTTACGATTTGTATTTCTTAATATTTCTTTCTCCCGGGGTCTCCTCTCCACTCGCCGGTCAGTTCCCCAGGGGGAGCATTCCCTAGCTGACAAAGCTATCTATAATTTTGAGGTGGTAGTGAATTAAATTACTACCAACCAAGGAAATAGTTTTGTGCATGCATGTTTATTTACTTTTATTAAAACTAAGTTAATAACTAAAGTGAACCAATGTATATACTGTAGTAGTAGCAAATAGTTTCATAACTATAGGATGCTATCTGATGATGAACAAGCTCAGCTATAGTCTTGCAGGCAGTTGTCTCAGCAGGCAGTTGTTGTGCAGGCAGTTGTTGCGCACTAACCAATGAAACCATTAAACCAATTAAAACCAATTAATTAACCAATGAAATATGTAACACGAAAATGAACCATTTTACATTTTTACATGTACATGAACATGAACAGCAAGACTTTTGATCGCCACCCGACTGCGTCAGTTTAATTAATGATCTTGATCAGACGTCGAAGTGGGCCGCCGGTTTCAGTTGCTGCAAAAGTGAACGTCTGATTATGAAAGTGATAATTATAATTGGAACAGTAAAATTTTCTCTGAAATCACAAATCAAATTTGTATAGGCGCCCATTAAGCGATATGCGACAATTTTAGTTGATTTGAAAAAAATATTACAAGCAAGCAACGGGGTGGAAAAACCTTGGGGGTTGCATGCTATTTACAGGAACGAGCACTTTATGTGGCCCTCAAAAGGGCCGTTTTAGTAAAATATATCATTTCAGTAGACTTTTTCTGATAAACTGCCACTTCTAATGCACCCTTTCGGTCAGATTCGTGACACAGATTTTAATTCTCTATTTATTAGCATTTGCTGATTTTTTTTATATTTTAATAAAAATTGTACTTATCCAATTCTGAAAATAAAGAGTAGGGGCAAAGGCAACTAGCCAACTGTTCCTAAGTAATACAAAAAACGTATTGCAGACAAAATATATACAGAACGTCTCAGTCTTGCTTTTTTAAATTATGAAAATTATTGGTTCTTTTGTTTTGTTGAACTTTGTTATTTTAGACGCAAATCTAAAAATTCAGTTTGCTTCTGAAAGACGATTTAATATTCGTTTTATTTCTAATTCACATTCACCATTTTCCATTCCTTGAGCACTTATCCATGCAATAACATGAAATGAAAATTAATTGATTAATCAGTTTTTATTGCTTTAATTAGCCTAGTAAGCTCGGCTGACAAGAATTCGTATATTTTAATATGAAGAATCATTTTATTATTGCTACTTTTATTTCAATTTCATTGTCTATCTCGATTGGACAATGTGTGAGTATCTTAATTCTAAGGTTTTTACTCGGAAATTAGAATACCAGATTTTAGACTAGTATTATTTCTTTCTAACCCTTGTTTCATAATCTAATAATATCTTATAATCTTAAAACCCTGTGCGTTTTCAAACAGTTAATCAGCTGATGAAGCTGAAAGTAAAGTAGATGATGAATTTGTATAGCCATAGGCCTCTATTGTGTTAAAAAGATATCTGACCCTAGACTAAGCAAAAAATGAATTAGGATTTATGTAACTGGTCGTATATTCCAATCCTTATATCCAACTTTATATAAAATTGTAGACATTTTCACCATCAAACACCTGGGCTGTTCTGGTGGACACATCTAGGTTCTGGTTCAACTATCGGCATGTTGGAAATGTGCTTTCAATCTATCATAGCATCAAAAGACTTGGCATGCCTGATAGGTAAGTTTTAATTAATTATATTTTGTTTTATTGCCTATATGAAAACTACCAATGTATTAGTTTCCTTCATTAAATTATTTTAACTTTGGATTTTTAACATATATGATCTAAAACAAGTTTTTTAAAGCATACTTAAGGTCTGCTAATTCACTGCTGCCAGTTATTTAGAAGTAGCCTAGCTAGCTAGCATATATTTCTTAGGATATACATTTTGACTAGGCCTAATATAGTTGGCAAGTATATAGTCATTATAGTGCACTTCCTAATCCTAACTATAGATATATTTCTTTCACTGTCTGTATTTTGTTGATCCAAACAATCCAATTCAAGAGTACAAGTGAAGACTTGAAATTCTATAGCTAAAATTATACAAATTTTTTAACTCCTTTCTTAGCAAGTTTCTTTGTTGTCAACCTAATCCACAAAAGTGCTTTGGCAACTTCCTATATTGGATAACCTATTATTATGCTAGGTCACCCAGTATAGGATCCTTGTTCCCAGATCCCAGATTTCTAGCTTTATCATCAAGATCCCAGATAGTAATAGATCCAAATATTCGGATTCAGAAATATTATTTTCCAAATTTCTAAATGTGCTTCTAAATATGAAAAAATTGAAAAACCAAAACAAAACTATGCTAACATAAAAGAAATACAACTTTTGAAAAGAAAGTCAATTAGAAAAATAAGAATGCAAAATTTAATGTAATATTGTTTGTTTTTATAATCATCTGTTTTTGTAGTAACATATATTATTAAAAGTGTTAATAAGTAAAGTTATTTAACTTTGGGACCTTTGAGGCATTCAACCTAAAGTCGCAGAAACATTTAATTGCAGTAATCATTGTTTAAGTTTAATCATCATTTTCTTCAAAATGCAAATGCAACAGACTTTACGGTTCACTATACATGGTAAAGTTATCAAATTGCACAAATGTAATGTCAGTTAGTATTAATAATTTGAATTAGTTAGATTAGATATAAAAGAATTGAGTTCAATTCTAAGTTTAATTCAATTCAGATACTAGATAGATATAGTATAAGCTTGAGATTAGATTGAATCTTGTTAGTAAATTAATGTACAGAATTAATACGTCGTACAATTACTAATGCAGATGACAATTACATCAGTAGATGACAAGGCATTTTTGTCATAGAAAGGTGTCAATGTTTACCTTTTACTTTTATCTACTTTCGGAAACACATTTGGATATTTGGATTCGGATTAGGAATTTTTTGTACATTCGGATTCAGTTTTGGAACCTTGCAAAAATCTACATTCGGTCTATCACTAATCCCAGATCTCTAGTTTTATCTCCCAGATCCCAGATCCTTAGCTTCATCACCTAGATCTCAGATCTCTAGCTTCATCACCCAGATCCCAGATCTCTAGCTTTATCATCTAGATCCTAGATCTCTAGCTTTATCACACAGATCTGAGATTCCTAGCTTTATTACCTAGCTTCCAGATCCCTAGCTTCATCACCCAGATCTCAGATTCCTAACTTCATCACCCAGATCTCAGATCCCTAACTTCATCACCCAGATCCCAGTTCCCTTACTTCATCACCCAGATCCCAGTTCCCTAGCTTCACAAAATCCAGAGCTTCACGCCCCCAGATCCCTAGCAGCACCCGCCCCATCCCGCAGCCACATCATCCTGATGATCGCTGACGAGATGGCCTGCAACGCTCGCAACCCTCGCCCGGCCACCATCTTCGACAACGCGGCGGAGAAGACCAACCTGTACGGCGACACCGTGGAAGTCGACTACGGCGGCTACGAGGTCACAGTTGAGAACTTCATCCGGCTGCTCACAGGCCGCCACGTGCCCGGCACGGTTCCGAGCAAGCGGCTGCTCACCGATGACCAGTCCAACATCCTCATCTACATCACCGGCCATGGCGGCGACGGCTTCGTCAAGTTCCAGGATAACGAGGAGGTTTCCTCCCAGGTGAGCCGCTTATGGACCCGCCTGTGTTACCAGCTTCCCCTCCTGTGTTACCAGCTCCCCGGCCCGCAGAATCCCCATAGCAACCAACCAGTCCACTCCAACCGCCGCAGGAGCTCGCCGACGCATTCGAGCAGATGTGGCAGAAGCGGCGCTACCGGGAGATCCTGTTCATTGTGGACAGCTGCCAGGCCTACTCCATGGCGCTGCCCGTGTACTCGCCCAACATCCTGGCGCTCGGCAGCAGCCGGGTAGGCGAGGACTCGCTGTCTCACCACGTGGATCCCAAACTGGGAGTCTACGTGGCCGACCGGTACTCCTACTACCTGCTGCAGTTCCTGGAGAAGGTGGGGCCCACCAGCCGGCACACCCTCGCCGATTTTCTCGGGGTGTGCCCCTACCACGAGTGCCTGTCCCACGTGACCGCCAAGCTGGACCTGTACAACCGGGACCCCGCCCAGGTGTCCGTGCTGGAGTTCTTCGGGTCCCGGCGTAGCGTGGAAATTCTGGACGATGCCGCCAACTTCACCGCCGCTCCCGACGTCTCAGCGGCTGCCGATGCTGCCTACGCCTCCGCCTCGACTGCCAGCCACCCCGTGTACCTGGCGTACAAGCCGCTGTTTCCCTTCTGATGCTGACTCACCTGAGTTCCTTTCCTGACTCACCTGAGTTCCTTTCCTGACTCACCTGAGTTCCTTTCCTGACTCACCTGAGTTCCTTTCCTGACTCACCTGTGTTCCTTTCCTGACTCACCTGAGTTCCTTTCCTGACTCACCTGAGTTCCTTTCCTGACTCATCTGTGTTCCTTTCCTGACTCACCTGAGTTCCTTTCCTGACTCACCTGTGTTCCTTTCCTGACTCACCTGAGTTCCTTTCCTGACTCACCTGAGTTCCTTTCCTGACTCATCTGTGTTCCTTTCCTGACTCACCTGAGTTCCTTTCCTTACTCACCTGAGTTCCTTTCCTGACTCACCTGAGTTCCTTTCCTGACTCACCTGAGTTCCTTTCCTGACTCACCTGAGTTCCTTTCCTGACTCACCTGAGTTCCTTTCCTGACTCACCTGAGTTCCTTTCCTGACTCACCTGAGGTTCTTTCCTGACTCACCTGAGGTACTTCCCTGACTCACCTGAGGTACTTCCCTGACTCACCTGGGTTCCTTTCCTGACTCACCTGAGTTCCTTTCCTGACTCACCTGAGGTTCTTTCCTGACTCACCTGAGTTCCTTTCCTGACTCACCTGAGTTCCTTTCCTGACTCACCTGAGGTACTTCCCTGACTCACCTGTGTTCCTTTCCTGACTCACCTGAGTTCCTTTCCTGACTCACCTGAGTTCCTTTCCTGACTCACCTGAGTTCCTTTCCTGACTCACCTGTGTTCCTTTCCTGACTCACCTGAGTTCCTTTCCTGACTCACCTGAGTTCCTTTCCTGACTCACCTGAGGTTCTTTCCTGACTCACCTGAGTTCCTTTCCTGACTCACCTGAGTTCCTTTCCTGACTCACCTGAGTTCCTTTCCTGACTCACCTGTGTTCAGATCCGTCCCACTCCCAACTTTGTGGTCCGGCGCCGATCTGTCAGCTAAGAAAAGTTTTTGATTCAATTTCAACGCAGTGTTTGTCGCCTCTGCTTGACCAGAGCAGCATTGAGTTTGCCACATCTGCTAGTCTTTGTGGCCGGTTGTATAGTAGTTTGTTTTATAGTTTATCTGTTTATTTATTTATTCTTTCTCACAAAGCGTAGCAATTTGCTTATCACACTACTGTTACTTACTAATAAGTAGTAAATAAATACCTTTTGCTTGTTTTTTATTTAGCAAGTACTTTAAATTTCCTGCCGTTTCTAATTCGAATGCGGGCATCTTTTGCTCCATGTTCTGCTGTGAGCCCACCAGCCCAGTCTGTGGCGGTTGTAAATTAGATCGGAGAAATTTTTGGCCATTAAATTCTGACTAAGCTGTCGAGTTTGCATATTCTGTTAAACTGCCTTAGAGAGCTGGGCTTGTTGAGTTGTAAAATATGCAGTTGATTTTTTTAGCTGTTTCTTTAATATACGAGTGCCATGGTGCCAAGCCTGCTGCTGTTTATGCTAAGTAGGCCGCATATGAATTAGCATACATGTAATTCTGAATAATTTGCATCTCCACTCATTGGGAAATTGGACCAATGCAGTTCTGGCGAGCGGTATCGCATTTCTCGGAATCCAAATCCCGATCTCATTGAACTCAACCCTACTTGAGAAATCTCAGTCCCATTAACAGGAATCCCAATTCAAATAGCAAAAATCCCAATCCCACTAACAGAAATCCCAATTCAAATAGCAGAAATCCCAATCCCACTAACAGAAATCCCAATTCAAATAGCAGAAATACCATTAACAAATACCAATCCTACTAACAGAAATCCCAATCCCACCAACAAAAATCCCAATCCTTGCTCCAACTATGCCAACCAGTAATTTCGCACAGAATGCCTCCCGAGGTGTCGCCCAGACCAGCTGGCCTCGCCGCGCTGGTAATTATTTCCTGCCTCCTTCAAAAGAATCGCCTTAAAATGTGGATTTCTGATCTGCGAGCTCGTGACGGGGCCTGCGATTCCCTTCATTGCGAAGCTTAGCGCTGTTTGAACTCGAATTTCCGCCAGCTCAGTTCAATAAGAAATTGCTTTTTGCTGCAGTCGGGGGCGCTGGCATGCTGCACTACATTAATGACTAGAATTCAACAGTGCCTGCTGCGCCGCAATAGCAACCTGTCAATCAGCGGTTTTTGAGCACTGAGCTGCTTGAAATCCAATACACATGTACCTGCATGTTAACTCTTCAATTATTGCCACCTCTCCTCCCTCTTCTCCCTTCTCCCTTCTCTCTTCTCTCTCCCTCTCTCTCCCTCCCTCTCTTCTCCCTCCCTCCCTCTCCTCCCCTTCCTCTCCTCTCCTCCCTCTCTTCTCCCCTCCCTCTCTTCTCCCTCCCTCTCCCTCCCTCTCCCTCTTCTCCCCTCCCTCTTCCTCTCCTCCCTCCCTCTTCCTCTCCTCCCTCCCTCTTCCTCTCCTCCCTCCCTCTTCCTCTCCTCCCTCCCTCTTCCTCTCCTCCCTCCCTCTTCCTCTCATCCCTCCCTCTTCCTCTCCTCCCTCCCTCTCTTCTCCCCTCCCTGTCTGCCTGCTTTTGTATTGTCCCAGGTAACGTTAAACATTATTGTTCACTTTGTTCTCCCCACTCCGTTATTGTAGTCGGCCTCTCAGTCTCGCTGACTTCTATCTCCCAGCTTCCCCTTCTCTGCAACAGTCCCTTGCTTCATCGTCTTTCAGAGCAGGTCGCCCCCGGTAGTCTCGCGCTCCTCCGGCTGCCAAGCAGAGAGTAGAAAAAGTAAACACGGCAGGGCAGAAATTTCCTGTTTGCTACTGGCGGAAATTTTTCTGTTGTACGCGGCTGGTGCAAGTTTCAATGCTTAGGCCGCTTTCAATCATTGATTAGCACTGCTGCGGCTGCTGTGCTGTTGCTGCTGCTGCTGTTGCTGCTGCTGCAATTCATCAGAAGCCATATACTGTTCCCCTGCTTTTTGCACTTTGCAAGGCAACTTGCGGCTCTGAAACCTGTTGCATTTTTAGCTGAGAATCTCCACAGAATGAGCAGATTGAATTTGCTCAGAACATTCACCGGAATCAAACCCAAAAATGATTCTTGAGCCCAGAGCAGCAGAAAGTTCACTTCAGCAATCTGTGTGAATGGCAGACAGACAGTCAATATTTATTTTTGCATGCAAACTTCTGAGCCCAGGTGAGCCAGCTGCAATTACAGTTGGCAGGAATGGCAGCTCCGCAGCTCATTACTGAAATAGTGGAAGTCAGCAGCTACTGAAGGCGTCGCGCACTGCTGACCTCCCGTGACCAGCAATTCACTGCGAGCTAATCGCCATCTTCATCATCATTCAGCTTCGTCTTCCCCCCCCCGGAGACAGTATCTGCGTTGCGAGTGTTTCCCCGAGACAGGAAGGAGTCCAGCGATTTGATAGCCGATCTGCTTTGAGGCAAAAAGTGTTTTTGGTTTTGAAAACAAATTTTAAAAGCTGTCTGCAGCCTCTGAATTGCATTGAAAGACGTTTCCCATTCCAGTTGACTTTATTCTCAAACCTGCTTATTGGCAATTTTTAAGTATTTCCTGAATTCCTCAATATGCAGTAAAAAAGTGGGGATTTGCGATCTGCAATGCTGGGACGCACCAGAATCTGCAATTCTGTCTGCTTCAATCTGCATCAAGGCAATTTCATCTCCTATCGTAGATTTCTGCTCCGAGTCCGCAGAAGCAAACAATCACGAAGACCTCGGGAACAGAACAGAGTAGCTTTGTTGCTATGAGTAAATCGCACTGCCCCGATTTGTGTCCGATGATTGCTCTGTCCACTGCTCACTGCTCAGAGAGATGCGCCAATCCCGAGTCACTCATGTAGCTGTTCGGCACAGTTGGGATGATTTTCGATACAAGACCAAATGGTTGTCTGCTGATCCCTCTCGGCAGATTTCAACTCTGTGCTCATCCCCATGCAAGTGCAAATGCGGTTCGCGTGCACCGAGTCTTGGACAGAGGGCCTGAGCACTGAGTCTTCAAACCAGAGGGGCCATCTGCAATTACAATATTTAGATTGTGGTCAGGAGTGGCGCTTAAATTTGAGTCAGAAGTGGCGCTTAAATTGAGGTCAGGAGTGGCGCGTAAATTGAGGTCAGGAGTGGCGCGTAAATTGAGGTCAGGAGTGGCGCCTAAATTGAGGTCAGGAGTGGCGCCTAAATTGAGGTCAGGAGTGGCGCCTAAATTGAGGTCAGGAGTGGCGCCTAAATTGAGGTCAGGAGTGGCGCGTAAATTGAGGTCAGGAGTGGCGCTTAAATTGAGGTCAGGAGTGGCGCTTAAATTGAGGTCAGGAGTGGCGCTTAAATTAGAGTCAGGAGTGGCGCTTCAATTGAGGTCAGGAGTGGCGCCTAAATTGTGTTCAGGAGTGGCGCTTAAATTGAGTTCAGGAGTGGCGCCTAAATTGAGGTCAGGAGTGGCGCTTAAATTAGAGTCAGGAGTGGCGCCAAAAGCAGGAAATGGCGCTAAAAATGCTCCGTTTTGAACTCTAGAGCAGCGGCTGACAAATATTAGTTTTAGTCTTTCTAGAAAATCAATTATTGAATTAGCGCTGTCTTTCAAATCTCACCTGGATTTCCCCTCTTCAAATAATCCAAAAAAGAAATAAAAGCCGGGCAAATTTGCACGCGCCGCCAGAAATCAACAATTAATTCATAAGCAGCGCCTTTGTCTCTCCGCGCCACAAGCCCCGGTTGCATGGCTGAAGTCTTCAAGGCGCCGCGCCCATATCCCCCTCCGCAATGTCCCTCGCTGGGTTTCTTTGATGAAACTTCTTCTGTCTCACCCGTTGGGCCGCAGCATCGGCTGGGAGGCGGAGGGCGCAGGAAGCCGCTTTTTGTTTGACGCGCCACGGCAAGTCGCGGGCTGGCCCGGGGGTCCGCAGAGCCAATTAGTGGGGGGGGGGGGCAGCGGCCCTCGTGACCGCTAGGATGCGAAAGCAGGACTTCAACTTTAACTGAACCCTGTTGCTGTGGTCTGGCCAGCTCACCCTAGGTGTGGGGGATTTTCTGTTGAAGAAACTGAGAACTGATTAAGAGCTGGACAAGAGGATGGCAATAAGCTGCATCTCATTATGACTTGGCCTGAGGCTTCCTAACTGCCTGTCTGTACTCTCCTGCGCTGCTGACATTGATAGATAGATAGATAGATAGATAGATAGATAGATAGATAGATAGATAGATAGATAGATAGATAGATAGATAGATAGATAGATAGATAGATAGATAGATAGATAGATAGATAGATAGATAGATAGATAGATAGATAGATAGATAGATAGATAGATAGATAGATAGATAGATAGATAGATAGATAGATAGATAGATAGATAGATAGATAGATAGATAGATAGATAGATAGATAGATAGATAGATAGATAGATAGATAGATAGATAGATTGATTGATAGATTGATAGATTGATAGATTGATAGATTGAAAGATTGATAGATAGATAGATAGATAGATAGATAGATAGATAGATAGATAGATAGATAGATAGATAGATAGATAGATAGATAGATAGATAGATAGATAGATAGATAGATAGATAGATAGATAGATAGATAGATAGATAGATAGATAGATAGATAGATAGATAGATTGATAGATTGATAGATTGATAGATAGATAGATTGATAGATAGATAGATAGATTGATTGATTGATAGATAGATAGATAGATAGATAGATAGATAGATAGATAGATAGATAGATAGATAGATAGATAGATTGATTGATAGATAGATAGATAGATAGATAGATAGATAGATAGATAGATAGATAGATAGATAGATAGATTGATAGATTGATAGATAGATAGATAGATAGATTGATAGATAGATAGATAGATAGATAGATAGATAGATAGATAGATAGATAGATAGATAGATAGATAGATAGATAGATAGATAGATTGATAGATAGATAGATAGATAGATAGATAGATAGATAGATAGATAGATAGATAGATAGATAGATAGATAGATAGATAGATAGATAGATAGATAGATAGATAGATAGATAGATAGATAGATAGATAGATAGATAGATAGATAGATTGATAGATAGATAGATAGATAGATAGATAGATAGATAGATAGATAGATTGATAGATTGATAGATTGATAGATTGATAGATAGATAGATAGATAGATTGATTGATAGATAGATAGATAGATAGATAGATAGATAGATAGATAGATAGATAGATAGATAGATAGATAGATAGATAGATAGATAGATAGATAGATAGATAGATAGATAGATAGATAGATAGATAGATAGATAGATTGATTGATAGATTGATAGATTGATAGATTGATAGATTGAAAGATTGATAGATAGATAGATAGATAGATAGATAGATAGATAGATAGATAGATAGATAGATAGATAGATAGATAGATAGATAGATAGATAGATAGATAGATAGATAGATAGATAGATAGATAGATAGATAGATAGATAGATAGATAGATAGATAGATAGATAGATAGATAGATAGATAGATAGATAGATAGATAGATAGATAGATTGATAGATTGATAGATTGATAGATAGATAGATAGATAGATAGATAGATTGATAGATTGATAGATAGATAGATAGATAGATAGATAGATTGATAGATTGATAGATTGATAGATTGATAGATTGATAGATAGATAGATAGATAGATAGATAGATAGATAGATAGATAGATAGATAGATTGATAGATAGATAGATAGATAGATAGATAGATAGATAGATAGTCGGTCAGGCGGCATCCCCAGCCAATCGCGGCGGTCCCCAGCTGCAGCGCCCTGCCCTCTAAATGCGGTTCCCCGGCAGGCCAGCCGCGTCTCCTGTCCGCAGCCCAGCAGAGACGAAGTGGCAGCCCGCCAGCACCCGCAGAGGAGCAGCTCAGCCCATCGACTCGATACGGCTCAGGATTAGCAGCACGGGAAACCGGTCTGAATAGTCGATCGCGGATCAGCAGCTCCGGTGAGGGTCGCCTTGGCAACTCCATTGCACTCCAGGTGTCAATTCTCTCTGGGATTTCAGTGCCAGAGTTGATGGCGTCTCAGCTAATTCGGGGGGGATTTCAGACTTGAGATGCGGCTTGATGGAGAGGCTTGCGGCCAGGAGTGGAAAGTAGCTCGATACTTGGCTGGTAAGCACAGGCGGAGTGAAGCTCATCATAAGCAGCGGAGTGACACCTCAGCACAGTAAGCAGAGTGACACCTCAGCACAGTAAGCAGAGTGACACCTCAGCACAGTAAGCAGAGTGACACCCCTCAGCACAGAAAGCAGAGTGACACCCCTCAGCACAGAAAGCAGAGTGACACCTCAGCACAGTAAGCAGAGTGACACAGTAAGCAGAGTGACACACTCCAGCACAGTAAGCAGAGTGACACACTCCAGCACAGTAAGCAGAGTGACACACTCCAGCACAGTAAGCAGAGTGACACACTCCAGCACAGTAAGCAGAGTGACACACTCCAGCACAGTAAGCAGAGTGACACACTCCAGCACAGTAAGCAGAGTGACACCCCAGCACAGTAAGCAGAGTGAAACCCCAGCACAGTAAGCAGAGTGACACCCCAGCACAGTAAGCAGAGTGACACCCCAGCACAGTAAGCAGAGTGACACCCCAGCACAGTAAGCAGAGTGACACTCCAGCACAGTTAGCAGAGTGACACCCCAGCACAGTAAGCAGAGTGACACTCCAGCACAGTTAGCAGAGTGACACCCCAGCACAGTAAGCAGAGTGACACTCCAGCACAGTTAGCAGAGTGACACCCCAGCACAGTAAGCAGAGTGACACTCCAGCACAGTAAGCAGAGTGACACCCCAGCACAGTAAGCAAAGTGACACCCCAGCACAGTAAGCAGAGTGACACCCCCCAACCCCCCCCCAGCACAGTAAGCAGGGTGACACCCCAGCACAGTAAGCAGGGTGACACCCCAGCACAGTAAACAGGGAGACACCCCAGCACAGTAAACAGGGTGACACCCCAGCACAGTAAGCAGGGTGACACCCCAGCACAGTAAGCAGGGTGACACCCCAGCACAGTAAGCAGAGTGACACCCCCCAGCACAGTAAGCAGAGTGACACCCCCCAGCACAGTAAGCAGAGTGACACCCCCCGGCACAGTAAGCAGAGTGACACCCCCCGGCACAGTAAGCAAAGTGACACCCCAGCACAGTAAGCAGAGTGACACCGGGTGGCAGTCAGCGCTGAGCCCAGAGTCCCCGGACTGTTTATCCGCATGTCCCAGCGCGGCAGGCCGTACGCTGCACTGTTAATTGGGCTGAGGAGGAGCCGCCACACCAACCGGCACGCAGTTGGTAATAAATTATGAAAAAAAGAAATTTTGCGCGAATTTTCGTTTACATTTGCTCAGCATGGCTGCCCCCCCCCGAGTGGCCGTCGGTCCGGGGCCGGACCTTCCAAAGCGTCTCCCCCGCCTACTCGCCGCCTTGAGTGATGGAGCAGAGTCTGGGAAGGGGATGCTGAGAGCGTCATCGCCAATTAGAGTCAGCCAGGCCGAGAGTTGAAAGCGTCATCTGTTGCCCTGCTCAGAGTCTGGCCGGGCGAACAGCGCTCGTATTTTCATAGTGGATTTCTTGTCTTGACTTCCATTCCTTCTCGTCTGTTGCACTTTTCAGATGACGAGGCGCTTAATTATTTATACGCAGTTATAGTTACTCCGGCCGCCTACTCAAGACTATCATGCGAAAGTGACGGCTTTTGGATGCGGTAGTTGAGAAATGAATTTTTCTGACAGCTGCCAGCACCCGCTTTCAGTTGCAGCTCAGCTTCCTTTGAGATCCCACTTCCTGGATGAGCTTCCAAAACTCCCGCAGATCTTTCTGGCTGGCATTTGGCTCAATAGCGACTGAGTGGCCTGTCACCTCGCTGACCCCGGTTGCCCCCCCCCCGCGGACTTGGCTTGCGGCTGCAGTCCCGTGATGGGAGCCTCTTCCAGTCCTGCGAGGTGGGAGGCTCCCGGAGGAGCGTTGGGTAAAGGGTGGATCTCAGGATTATGGGCGGTTCTCTCAGGTAGAGGGGCGGTTCTCTCAGGTAGAGGGGCGGTTCTCTCAGGTAGAGGGGTGGTTCTCTCAGGTAGAGGGGTGGTTCTTTCAGGTAGAGGGGCGGTTCTCTCAGGTAGAGGGGCGGTTCTTTCAGGTAGAGGGGTGGTTCTCTCAGGTAGAGGGGTGGTTCTCTCAGGTAGAGGGGTGGTTCTCTCAGGTAGAGGGGCGGTTCTCTCAGGTAGAGGGGTGGTTCTCTCAGGTAGAGGGGCGGTTCTCTCAGGTAGAGGGGCGGTTCTCTCAGGTAGAGGGGCGGTTCTCTCAGGTAGAGGGGCGGTTCTCTCAGGTAGAGGGGCGGTTCTTTCAGGTAGAGGGGTGGTTCTCTCAGGTAGAGGGGTGGTTCTCTCAGGTAGAGGGGCGGTTCTCTCAGGTAGAGGGGCGGTTCTCTCAGGTAGAGGGGCGGTTCTCTTAGGTAGAGGGGCGGTTCTCTCAGGTAGAGGGGCGGTTCTCTCAGGTAGAGGGGCGGATCTCTTAGCGGGGCGGATCACGAGGTAGGGCTAGTTGAAGACGCAACGAACCGAAAAGTGACCACACACACCCACACACTCACACACACCCACACACACACAGAGCAATTTTCGTCCCATTCCCGAAAGCACATTGAAGCCGCCCGGTTGCCACGGGCTAAAAGTTGCGTCAAAGGCGCGAGCCCCCCTCCTGAATCAAATTACCAGCTTTGTAGCGCAGCGGCACAGCCGATGGCCTGTCCCAGAACTCATCCGCAGATCTCCGTTCTCCTCACCATTTCCGCCGGGGCAAATTGAGCACTGCTCGTTAGAGCCTCCCTGCTCACTCCCTGCTCACTCCTTGGCCGTCCTCCCGCAGTCCCCGCCCGGGTTTTCCCCACAGCTCTCGGGTTTCTGTCTCTGGCAGGGGGCTTCGACACCGGAGATCTCCCCAGATTAAGTGGGGGTTGCGGCGGGAGGGAGGCTGCGCGGCTTACGGCGGCCGAGGAACTCCGACACCACGGCGCTGCTCTCCGGGCAGGGCGGGGCTCCTGGGATTTGCAATTCGGGATTTCAATGAGCAGCTGTTCATTAACTCCCCTCTGCCCCACCCTGGCCTTCAAATAAAACTGATCCCCATCGGGCTGAGGAATCGCCAGCCCGCTTTGACATCTCCTTGCAGTCTGACTCCGGGCCTCCCCTGCCTCTCATCTGGCTCCTGCCATTTCTGCCCCCCGCTGACTCCCTCTGGCTCCTGCCATTTCTGCCCCCTGCTGACTCCCTCTGGCTCCTGCCATTTCTGCCCCCCGCTGACTCCCTCTGGCTCCTGCCATTTCTGCCCCCCGCTGACTCCCTCTGGCTCCCTCTGGCTCCTGCCATTTCTGCCCCCCGCTGACTCCCTCTGGCTCCCTCTGGCTCCTGCCATTTCTGCCCCCTGCTGACTCCCTCTGGCTCCCTCTGGCTCCTGCCATTTCTGCCCCCTGCTGACTCGCTCTGGCTCCCTCTGGCTCCTGCCATTTCTGCCCCCTGCTGACTCCCTCTGGCTCCCTCTGGCTCCTGCCATTTCTGCCCCCTGCTGACTCGCTCTGGCTCCCTCTGGCTCCTGCCATTTCTGCCCCCCGCTGACTCCCTCTGGCTCCTGCCATTTCTGCCCCCTGCTGACTCGCTCTGGCTCCCTCTGGCTCCTGCCATTTCTGCCCCCCGCTGACTCCCTCTGGCTCCTGCCATTTCTGCCCCTGCTGACTCGCTCTGGCTCCCTCTGGCTCCTGCCATTTCTGCCCCCCGCTGACTCCCTCTGGCTCCCTCTGGCTCCTGCCATTTCTGCCCCCTGCTGACTCCCTCTGGCTCCTTCCATTTCTGCCCCCTGCTGACTCCCTCTGGCTCCTGCCATTTCTGCCCCCTGCTGACTCCCTCTGGCTCCTGCCATTTCTGCCCCCCGCTGACTCCCTCTGGCTCCCTCTGGCTCCTGCCATTTCTGCCCCCCGCTGACTCCCTCTGGCTCCCTCTGGCTCCTGCCATTTCTGCCCCCTGCTGACTCGCTCTGGCTCCCTCTGGCTCCTGCCATTTCTGCCCCCCGCTGACTCCCTCTGGCTCCTGCCATTTCTGCCCCCTGCTGACTCGCTCTGGCTCCCTCTGGCTCCTGCCATTTCTGCCCCCCGCTGACTCCCTCTGGCTCCCTCTGGCTCCTGCCATTTCTGCCCCCCGCTGACTCCCTCTGGCTCCTGCCATTTCTGCCCCTGCTGACTCGCTCTGGCTCCCTCTGGCTCCTGCCATTTCTGCCCCCCGCTGACTCCCTCTGGCTCCTGCCATTTCTGCCCCCTGCTGACTCCCTCTGGCTCCCTCTGGCTCCTGCCATTTCTGCCCCCGCTGACTCCCTCTGGCTCCCTCTGGCTCCTGCCATTTCTGCCCCCGCTGACTCCCTCTGGCTCCTGCCATTTCTGCCCCCCGCTGACTCCCTCTGGCTCCTGCCATTTCTGCCCCCCGCTGACTCCTTCTGGCTCCCTCTGGCTCCCTCTGGCTCCCTCTGGCTCCCTGTCCGTCTTCTCTCTCACCCTCTCCTCCCCTTTCCATTTGACTTTCCCGCTCTTCCATTCACCTGCAGCCGGCCACCCCGCCCTTTCCTGACCTCCCTCGCTTTCACTTTCTGCGGTCTCCTTTCTTAACCCCGCAAAGTCCGCTCGGCGTTCCGTCGATGACGGAAGTGGCGAACTTCGAGAGGGCAAATATCCGCTGGGTTATGTAAAACCTGAGCCGCAGCCCCCCCCCCCCTGAGCTCACGTGATACTGGGGATTTTGATCTCAACTCCAGTTGAAGCTTATCCTGCTCCTCCTCCCCAAGGTAGGAATTGGCGAGCTGCTCCGAGAAAATGAGACACTTGCCCTCCGAGCCCTCAGCCTCTCGACCTCCCGATCAGGCTGGTGGCTTCATCAATCCGCCGGGGCAGCTGGGCTCATGTTTGCCCGGCCCTGAGAGTAAACGAAGGTGTTGGCAGCGGCGCATGCTGAGCAGGGGTTGCCGGGGTCTCCAGCTGAGAGGCCGCTCAACTCGGTGAAAAGCAATAAATTCAATTCTAGCAACTTGTCTGAAAGGTACGCTCGTACTTATCTGCGGCTGAGCGCACGCCAAACGGGTTTCAGGTGAATCAACAGGTTGAGAACTTGTCAACTGAGCTGAAACTCTCTGGCCTTGGTCCACCTGTGTTGACTGGGCGCCTGTCATTGGCCCCCTGTCTGTCCTCAAACAGATCTCAGTTTCTAACCGGCAGCTCCGGGGTCTTCAACAATCCAAGTTTGAGCCGTGAAGATTCGCGGGCGGCCGCAAAGATTCCTTGTTCTGATATTGTATAGACTTGTATAGAAGGGGGTTGGTCTGATTGGTATGCACAGGCTGGTGATGCTCTGCGGGAAACCCGGAGAATGCCTTCACAATTCCTTCTACAAATAGGTGCTAAAACATTGGATTCCTTCCGGTATATCCAATTGCCTTTGTAAAACTGAAACCAGTCAACAGCACCAGGGGGTAACATGTGTTCAGGCTAGATTGACACATCCGCACACTGCCAGCGCTCCAGCATCCGGGATGCCTCCTCATTCCAGACATGACCGACGCAGGCGGAGGCGCCAGCCTACTGGAGGATCTTGTCGACACTTCGCCGGTGCCATCGACAGCGGCGCCCGCGAACGCCGCCAAGGACCCGCTGCACCTGACGGCCTACACGGTGATGGCGGCCATCATGGCGGTGGGCCTGGCCGGCAACCTCATCGTGCTGCTCGTGTACGCCAGGAAGAAGGACGGCCACGCCGCCAACGTCTTCATTCTCAGCCTGGCCGTGTCGGACCTCATCGCCTGCTGCCTGGTCATCCCCATGTCCATCGCCATGGAGGTCAACGACTACATGAGCAGCGCGCTGGCCTGCAAGCTGTACTACCTGCTGAACTGCAGCGGCATCCCCTTCTCGTCCATGCTCATGGCCGCCATCGCGGTTGAGCGCTACTTCTGCATCTGCCGGCCCTTCCTGCGCGCCATCACGGTGCCGCGCGCCAAGGCCATCGTGCTGAGCCTCGGCGCCGTCGCCTTCTCCCTCGGCCTGGCCATCGCCGTCTTCTGCAGCGTGGTCGTCCGCCGCGTCGACGGCGACATTGGCAACGGCACAGAGACAGCCGCGTTGGAGTTCGCCGACTACGGCGAGTGTCGCGAGATCAGCGAGCTGAAGCGCAGCCTCGCCAACGAGTCAGCCGCCACAGCATCGCGGATCACAATCTCAGACGCCAGCCTGGTGTTCTTCAACATCTTCCAGAAGCTGCACCTGTCCCTGTTCGGCGTCTGCATCGCGCTGGTGTTCGCTCTGTACGTCCGCATCTACCTGTCCGTGCTGCGCCTGCGCCGCAAGAAGCGCGAGCGGCAGCAGAACCGCCAGCAGCTCGAGCGGCTCGGCACCGTCGCCAACAACGGGGGCGGAGGCGACGCCGGCGCCGAAGAGCCGCGGCCGAGCGGCGGCCGGGCGCAGAGCCGGCGCAAGTCGCTTCGCCTGGTGGACAGCGACGCGCTGCAGAACCTGAAGACTGCCGCCATGCTGTTCGTGGTGACCATCGTCTTCACGGGCACCTTCATCCCCGCCGCGCTGATGATCGTGAAGGTGATCGGCTTCAACGTTCTCATCTTCTACCTGTACTACCTGACCCACGCCACCAACCCGCTCATCTACTGCTTCATGAACCGCAACTTTCGCGAGGACCTGCGAAAACTTTTCTGCCCTGGAGCCGCCCAACAGCGGCAGCAGCGGGAGCGGCAGCGGCTGCAGGAGCAGCATCAGCAGCGGCAGCAGCAGGTGCAGCAGCGGCTTCTTCAGACGCCTGAGAACCTCGACACTGCCGAAGAAGAGCGGCAGGAGTGCCGCGAGTGGATTGAGGCCTCCTGCGTGTGACCGGCCGTCTGCGCTTGAGCTGACGAGGTCAAACAGACACTGACTGACCCTGCGCTGGGACAAGGCGAACACTGACTGACCCTCGAGTATAAAGTAGTGACCGATTTGTAGTAAATTTTTTATAACTTTTTTACATTCAATCTATTTGTGAGCGTCGGAATGCATCAAGTACTCGCTCGTGTTGATTGCAGGTTTAGAAGCAATTTTAGAGGTATTTCATCGAAACACTACGAGCGTATTCAGGTACATTCGGGCACATTCAGGCACATTCAGGCACATGCAGACACATGAAGACACATGAAGACACATGAAGACACATGAAGACACATGAAGACACATGCAGACACATGCAGACACATGAAGACACATGCATACACATTAAGACACATGCAGACACATGAAGACACATGAAGACACATGCATACACATTAAGACACATGCAGACACATTAAGACACATGAAGACACATGCAGACACATGAAGACACATGCAGACACATGAAGACACATGCAGACACATTAAGACACATGAAGACACATGCAGGCACATTAAGACACATGAAGACACATTAAAACACATGAAGACACATGCAGACACATGAAGACACATGCATACACATGAAGACACATGCATACACATGAAGACACATGCATACACATTAAGACACATGCAGACACATGAAGACACATGCAGACACATTAAAACACATGAAGACACATGCAGGCACATTAAGACACATGAAGACACATTAAAACACATGAAGACACATGCAGACACATGAAGACACATGCATACACATTAAGACACATGCAGACACATGAAGACACATGCAGACACATTAAGACACATGAAGACACATGCAGGCACATTAAGACACATGAAGACACATTAAAACACATGAAGACACATGCAGACACATGAAGACACATGCATACACATTAAGACACATGCAGACACATGAAGACACATGCAGACACATTAAGACACATGAAGACACATGCAGGCACATTAAGACACATGAAGACACATTAAAACACATGAAGACACATGCAGGCACATTAAGACACATGAAGACACATGCAGACACATTAAGACACATGAAGACACATGCAGGCACATTAAGACACATGAAGACATTAAAACACATGAAGACACATGATAAAGAGAATTTTATGACACTGGGACAGACAAAAGTACATAAATATGGCATTCACGCATTCAGGACAGGCAAATTTGCAGAAGCTCAGCTCAGTCTCACCCAGACGGACGCACCGCAGTCCTGCACTAATCCTGACAGGCCAGTTTATGCAGATAATAAAATCAACCCCTGCAACTATGCGACCCCCTTCAAAAACTTTCACCTGTTGCTGTAATTACTTTCGCTTCGTGTTAATTTTCTTCAGCGCGTCTTTTTGCACACAAACCCCGCGTCTTTAATCAGTTCAATGCGAGCGGGTGCGGCGCCAGCCGCTGGGCAGCTCACAATGCAGCCCTCAATGCGGCTCACAATGCAGCCCTCAATGCGGCTCACAATGCAGCCCTAATCAGCTCCGCAGCCTGAGCGAGTGCACGCATGCTTTACCTATTTTTACTTTTTCGGATCATTTTTTCGGGTTTGTCGAGGGGGGTTGGAAGCTGGCTAAGAAGCCCCAAAGCCGCCCTGGGACAGCCAAATAAATATATGGCCCTCCCAGCCACAGCAGCAGCCTGGGGGCATCAGTGCGCATCGATCTCCACTGCGCCAGTAATGAGCCAGCGAAGCTGCTGCGAAGCCAGCCTCAGCTCGTGTGTCGCATAAATCACCTGCCGCCGTCTGCCCGCTGGCTGCCGCATCTGGCTTGGCGGGCACAATGCAAACCGGAACTCCCCTGACTTCCGGACTTTCCCTCTCACTGGCCTGCTGCCCCCCTCAGTGCAACTGGCTGCCTTCTGACCTCTAACCACTCACCCCCTGTTGTCCTGCTGTCTCCATTGCCTACTGTATCTCTTACCTGTGTCTCCTGTGTCTGTTACTTGTGTCTCCTGTGTCTCTTACCTGTGCCTCCTGTATCTCTTACCTGTGTCTCCTGTGTCTCTTACCTGTGCCTCCTGTATCTCTTACCTGTGTCTCCTGTGTCTCCTGTATCTCTTACCTGTGTCTCCTGTGTCTCCTATATCTTACCTGTGTTTCCGGCTGTATCTCTTACCTGTGTCCCTGTGTCTCCTATGTCTCTTACCTGTGTCTCCTGTGTCTCTTACCTGTGTCCCTGTGTCTCCTGTGTCTCTTACCTGTGTCCCTGTGTCTCCTATGTCTCTTACCTGTGTCTCCTGTGTCTCCTATATCTTACCTGTGTTTCCGGCTGTATCTCTTACCTGTGTCCCTGTGTCTCCTATGTCTCTTACCTGTGTCTCCTGTGTCTCTTACCTGTGTCCCTGTGTCTCCTGTGTCTCTTACCTGTGTCCCTGTGTCTCCTATGTCTCTTACCTGTGTCTCCTGTGTCTCTTACCTGTGTCCCTGTGTCTCCTATGTCTCTTACCTGTGTCTCCTGTGTCTCTTACCTGTGTCTCCTGTGTCTGTTACTTGTGTCTCCTGTGTCTCTTACCTGTGCCTCCTGTACCCCTTACCTGTGTCTCCTGTATCTCTTACCTGTGTCTCCTGTGTCTCCTGTATCTCTTACCTGTGTCTCCTGTGTCTGTTACCTATGTCTCCTGTGTCTCCTACCTGTGTCTCCTATATCTTACCTGTGTTTCCGGCTGTATCTCTTACCTGTGTCCCTGTGTCTCCTATGTCTCTTACCTGTGTCTCCTGTGTCTCTTACCTGTGTCCCTGTGTCTCCTGTGTCTCTTACCTGTGTCCCTGTGTCTCCTATGTCTCTTACCTGTGTCTCCTGTGTCTCTTACCTGTGTCCCTGTGTCTCCTATGTCTCTTACCTGTGTCCCTGTGTCTCCTATGTCTCTTACCTGTGTCTCCTGTGTCTCTTACCTGTGTCCCTGTCTCCTGTGTCTCTTACCTGTGTCCCTGTGTCTCCTATGTCTCTTACCTGTGTCTCCTGTGTCTCTTACCTGTGTCCCTGTGTCTCCTATGTCTCTTACCTGTGTCTCCTGTGTCTCTTACCTGTGTCTCCTGTGTCTCCTACCTCAGTCTTCTATATTTTACCTGTGTCTCCTGTGTCTGGTACCTGTGTCTCCTATGTCTTCTATGTCTCCTATGTCTTACCTGTGTCTCTTGCGTTTCTTGTGTCTCCTGTGCCTCCTGTGTCTTACCTGTGTCTTCTGTGTCTCCTGTGTTTTACCTGTGCCTCCTGTCTCTTACCTGTGTCTCCTCACTCGCCCGCCCCTCCCCTTCCCCAACAGTGCCAGCCGAAGCTGCAGTGGACGACGGCTGTCCTGAAGTTTCTCTTTACATTCAATTGCTACGACCGACAACGCAAGCCGGCAGAAATGCAAAGGGGCAGCACAGGAGTGTCCCGTTAGCAACAGCATGGCAACCTCAGTTTTTGTTTATCCGAACTGGCACACAACAAGGAAGTCCCCCTGCTAAGCCAGTTCGTTCCCGTCACGGCAAAGCCAAACACCTGAGAGCCCCAGTTTGGCATCTGCGCCCGGCAAGTTCAACTTTTTCACCCGACAGCCGCAGCGCTGGCGGAGAGCCGGCGGCAAAGATGAAAAAGAGGGCCGCTGAAAGCCTCTCCGCATTCTGCTAGGAAAATTGCTGGGGCCTGGGCTGCCTGAGGAGGACTTGCTGAGCTGAGGGAATGCGGCTGAGCATCTATCTATCTATCTATCTATCTATCTATCTATCTATCTATCTATCTATCTATCTATCTATCTATCTATCTATCTATCTATCTATCTATCTATCTATCTATCTATCTATCTATCTATCTATCTATCTATCTATCTATCTATCTATCTATCTATCTATCTATCTATCTATCTATCTATCTATCTATCTATCTATCTATCTATCTATCTATCTATCTATCTATCTATCTATCTATCTATCTATCTATCTATCTATCTATCTATCTATCTATCTATCTATCTATCTATCTATCTATCTATCTATCTATCTATCTATCTATCTATCTATCTATCTATCTATCTCTACTTTCCAATTTCCCCGGCAAACTCTGAGGGCATCACTAGCAAATGTTAGGCGCCCATACACACAGCCCGCATCTACCTTAAATTTGGCCCTGAGAATGATTGATGACCAAGCAACGAGACTCTACACCAAGAACCACTTTAGACAAATTGGTCAAAAAACTTATAAATTGTTAAAAATATTTGAAGGCGAAATTACGTTTCGCATTGCATTGGCGACACAGGAAGGTTTCGCTTATTGTGCCATTCTAAGACGTTTAGCACAGGTTATGTTGGCAGGCGGGCAGTTCAGAAGAAAATTTGAAGCCTACTGGCTA
>NIVC01000386.1:77500-102500 GCA_002269645.1 Macrostomum lignano
TGGGCACCAGCTCTGAGCTGCAGCTCACCCTGCTGTGATTGGGCACCAGCTCTGAGCTGCAGCTCACCCTGCTGTGATTGGGCACCAGCTCTGAGCTGCAGCTCACCCTGCTGTGATTGGGCACCAGCTCTGAGCTGCAGCTCACCCTGCTGTGATTGGGCACCAGCTCTGAGCTGCAGCTCACCCTGCTGTGATTGGGCACCAGCTCTGAGCTGCAGCTCACCCTGCTGTGATTGGGCACCAGCTCTGAGCTGCAGCTCACCCTGCTGTGATTGGGCACCAGCTCTGAGCTGCAGCTCACCCTGCTGTGATTGGGCACCAGCTCTGAGCTGCAGCTCACCCTGCTGTGATTGGGCACCAGCTCTGAGCTGCAGCTCACCCTGCTGTGATTGGGCACCAGCTCTGAGCTCCGTTAGAAACGCAGGGTGGGAGTCGAGACGCTCTCCGGCCTCAGCGCTGTAGCACCAAGAACTTCGATGTCCACAGATGAGGTTCCAAAGCTCAGCGGTCAAGACATGCGGCAGACGCAGAGTAAAGACTCAGACAGCGGTGCTGGTTTATCGCGAGTCCGAATGTCAATTTGATGCGAATTTATTCAGAGTTGCTCAGACAGCTAGGAAGTCAGGAAGGTGCAATAGACTTTTTGCGTCGGCTATTCTTTACTCAGGCAAGCCAGAACCTCCTGCACTCCACGCGTCTCAGGTCCGCCAACAACCAGGTGGTGATCAGCCCTGCCAAGCAGCCCGCGAAGATGGCACAGAGGCCGTCGAATGACAAAGCCGGGCTCGACACGAAGCAGCCGCCGACGAAGCAACTGGGCGGCATCATCAGCGTCTCCAAGCGGAACTGGAAGCAGGCAGAGCCGGCGGCAGCCGGAAGCAGCTCAGGAAAATCGGCCGGGAAAAGCGGCGTTGCACAGGACTGATTTTTTATATCATTGTTTGTCCAGCTTGCAACAGATTTTGTTTTTCATTTAATTATAACATTTCAAAAGATTGTAATTTGGGAAGCGCTGCATAACATTTCTATTTTTTGTATTGGTGTGTGCTGTCTTCTTTAAAACGGCCGCCATGTGCATGGGGGTGCCATCGTGGGCCCCAGCTTAGCTGATAAGGGGGGGCATCATTTTTCCTGTCTTTTAGTGGGTCCGCGCCCCCCCCCCCTTGCCACTCTAGCTGCGCCCACATCAATTCAGTGAAAATAATTAGTAGATAATGCTTTTCCAATTTTATTCTACGTACAATAATTGCACATGCCCTGTGCCTAAAATCAGTTAAAATGTCATGGTTGGCTCATTGGTTTTATTAATCTGTTTTATCAATCTTAGGTGACTCTAACAATGTGTAACAGAAAATAAAAAAAGATTCATAAAACCAATGAATCGAGGTGTGCCATGCTTTTTATGATTTTTAGGTACAGGGAATGTATGTAGAATAAAAATTAACATAGAATTCCAGTTTTTTGAACAAAGAACTTTATTAGTATCAATAGAGCTATAAGAAAGGCACAGCATATCAAAAGATGAACACTGGATCTGCCTCCTATCGAAAGCAATAACAATTTCTGTGCTGAAAAAATAAAAACTTCCCATCTCCGTAGTGTACTTTTTCGGAATACCTGAAAATTTTCCAAGAAACGAGGTTTCCCGTCCTTCCTCGAAATGGGAGTTGCGCCTGGGAGTTGCGCCTGCTCCCCTCGCACATACTTTTCGCTATCTGCCTAACCAGCCACCTTCATCTTTAATTGCTCAATGCCTTCAACTCCTCGGCTCCCATGTACGCCAGCCCCCCGTTCCTCCCGGCTCTTATCTATCTCTCCTTATAAATGTACGTTCAACACCCCCGCTTCTTATGGAAAAAAGTCAATTAATACTTAATTGGCAAATTAGTTTATCTAGGCTCGCACAAGAGCTCTTTAGCCCCCCCTCGCATTCTCAGTAATTACGAGTACAACCAAACTTCAATTGAGCGTTTTCGTCTGTTCGCCTTCAATAGTGTATTCAAAAGTCACAACAGTCGTAATATGTTTTGTTTTGGCTGTGTTTTGGCGCACAAGCGGAGAAGAGAGAGAGGGGTGTAGAGCAGAAGTGGAATGGAGGCCAAAATATTGAAACTGTACGCTTGTTTTCCGTCGCAAACGTTCAATTAGAAAAATTGGCAAGAGTTCTCTGCCACCACCTCTTGAAGCATACATATGCCTGCTTGCTAGCTAGATTTTGCAATTACTTGGCTCCAGACACTGATATTATAGCAGACCTGCTACTGGTCAAAACTTACTCGGGCTGAGTCTCAGCCAGTCAGCCTCATCTTCATTCGAATGTCCGGTGAAGGATAATTTTTTCACAACTGCCTTCATGAACGCTGCCGGTGCCACTGCAGCGACCGCTCACAGACGTCAGCCAACTGAACAAGAGTTTCTGGTGGCGATTGCCTCTGGCGACATACAGCTCATTCTTCATGCGGTCCGGAAGGGATTCACAACTATTGATCAACTGACCGGCTTCACGGATGAGCGCGTTCGTCTGTCACCGCTGCATCTCGCCTGCCTGACTGGGCAGGTAGCAATGGTGGACATCCTGATCAAGGCGCAGGCGGATATCAATGTGGCAATGGACTTGGGCGAGACTCCTCTGTACTTGGCTGCGCAGAGTGGCAGCGGCAAAATTGTGAGACTGCTCGTCAAGGCTCAAGCGGATGTCAATATTCAAGATGAGGACGGCGACTCCCCACTGCACGCCGCTTCGCAGGAGGGTCACCTGAAAGTCGTCGACTTTCTCATCCAGGCCAGTGCCAACGTCAATCTAAGTAACAAAAGGGGTATGACCCCTGTCTACATGGCATCTCAGCGAGGCAACTTTCAGGTTGTGGACTCGCTTATCAAAGCGCAAGCGGATGTCAATCACCAACTAGAACAGGGGGCAACGCCGCTGCACGTTGCATCACAGAATGGACAGCACTTGGTGGTGCAGTCACTCATCGAGGCCGGTGCGGAAGTGAATCTTCAGACAAAGCTTGGCGCAACTCCGATTTATGTTGCGTCATGTCACGGCTGCGTCAAAGTTGTCGACTTGCTGATCAAAGCTCGAGCTGATGTAAATCTGCCGATATACTCAGGACTTACACCGATTTACATTGCATCTGAGCAAGGTCATCATCTAGTGGTTCGGTCACTCATTAAAGCCCGTGCCAAGTTAAGCATTCTGACAGAGACGGGCGAGTCGGCACTTCACGCTGCGTCGGTGAATGGTCACTGCAAAGTTGCCGACCTGCTTATCGAAGCTCGGGCAGATGTCAATCTTCAAGAAATGACTCACTGCTCGCCTTTGTACATCGCATCACAATTCGGGCACACAAAGGTGGTGGAGTCTCTCATAAAGGGCGATGCTAACGTAAACCTTCAGCGACCCACGGAGAGTCGGCCCTGCACGCTGCTGCTCAAGGCGGCCACCACATGATCGTCGTTTCGCTAATACGTGCGGGCGCCAATGTCAACATTCAGCAAGCCACAGGAGAATCGCCGCTCTACATCGCAGCACAAAACGGGCACAGTCTGGTCGTGGATGCGCTAATCAAAGCGCGAGCCAGCGTAGATCTACCAAGGCGAAATGGTGAAACGCCTCTTGCCATTGCGTCCCAGTGTGGTCACCTTAAAATAGTGCGATCGCTCATCAAGGAGCGCGCAAATGTCGACCAACAGGACTCCTCGAGCGGCGCGACGGCCTTGTACCTGGCAGCTCAAAACGGTCACTGGGAAATTGTGGAGTCGCTTTTGAAGGTTCAGGCAGACACTTTTTTGGCCAATACCGATGGGGTTTCTCCCCTGCTGGCTGCCTCGAGACATGGCCACCATCACATCATTCGCTTGCTCATCGAAGCACAAACCGATGTTGATCAGCCAGATAGCAAAGGCTGCACGCCACTGTATATCGCCTCGCAAAATGGCCATCACCTGGCAGTGAAATTTCTGCTAAGCGCTAGAGCCAGTGTCGATACCCAAGTCAAGTCTGGCGCAACACCTCTGTACATTGCTTCACAGAACGGTCACGAAAAAGTGGTGACCTCGCTCCTTGATGCGCAGGCCAATGTCAATCTCTGTACAGAAATGGGCAGCACGGCAGTGTACATAGCCGCTCAGAATGGTCACCTGGGCATCGTCAGCTGCCTGATCAAAGCTGGTGCAAATTTGAACGCCAAGAACACAACCAATGTTTCTCCTCTGCACACCGCATCGCGGCATGGCCACTACATAATCGTCAAGGCACTCCTCGCAGCCGGAGCTGAATTGGATAGCACCGATGCGCAAGGCTGTTCGCCTGTGTATATGGCGTCAAAGAACGGTCACCTGGAGGCTGTCAAGGCTCTCGTCAGGGGCCAAGCGAATACTGATCTGTGCAGAGCCAGCGGTGAGTCGCCTCTGTACATAGCAGCAGGGTACGGTCACATTACAGTGGTTGAAGCGCTCATCAAAGCCCAAGCCAATGTCAATCTGCAACAGAATATTGGTGCAACACCTCTGCTCATGGCGTCCCAAAACGGACATGACAAGGTCGTTCAGCTCCTCGTTGAGACTCAAGCCGATGTTGACGTTCCAATTAGAAATGGCATTTCGCCGCTCTACGCAGCTTCGCAACAAGGCCAAAATCAGGTGGTGAGACTCCTACTCAAGGCTAAAGCCTTGGTTGATCATCAACGGCTAACCGGAGAGTCCTCACTGTACGTCGCGTCCAAAAATGGCCACCACGAGGTGGTGAACTCGCTGCTCAAGGCCGGGGCAGACGCCAGTCTTCTCACTATCACGGGTTCGTCGGCGATACAAATTGCGTCGGAAAACGGGCACTGGAAAATTCTAGAGCTGCTTGAGGCCCATCTTATTGAGCAGTTTCCCCGCGGAAAAGGCAGCAGCAACATTGATCGGAGCGGCAGAGCTCCATTGAATTCTTTAGCAATTGCGACCAATCTTCGGTGAGATTTGAAGAGGCCACTAAGTTCATGGGTTCAGCTTCAGCAATACTTAAGAAAGTAATGTATATCATTTCAGATGCCCTTCAAGCGACAGCGAACTGAGTGAGCAGCTTCACTCCATGCTCACCAGGGCCGGTTTTGTGCAATCCAGAGCCGCCCTGCAGAGTGCAGTTGCTGATGCTTTGCAAGACATTCTGCAGCGCAGGATACACGGTGGAGTCTACGTTGTTGGCAGCTACTCCGAGGGCTGGGGCAACAGTTTGACCAGTCTGAATGGCAAAACCGATGTCGAGTCTGACATTGACGTGATGCAGCTAATCGCGGGCAGATTGTACCATCTGAAGAACTCGTGTCACTGCGATTCCATGGAGGCGGAACAGCTGGATTACACTAATGGACACATTTTTTGCTCCGGATTCGGTAAGATTTTTTGTTTATTTTTCCTGTTTGTCTCTTCATACTTTCTTAGGACTGCATTCCCAGCCTTTCATCTGAAAGCCAAATATTCCCCTTAAAAAAATTTACAGCATCCAGTCCGGCAGCATCAACAGTGGGGTCGTCCTTGAGGCCCGCGACTGACCGTGTCTCCGCCTGTCGCGTCTGCTCTTACCCAGCCATCGGTCCAACTTGTCCTGCCAGGGTCGCCAAGTCCAACCTGACCAAGTCCGTGCTGCGCTCACTCCGCAACGATGTGGCCTCGACGCCCTGTCACGTGGTGCACGCGGCTCCTCCGAATCAAGCAGGCCAGCAACTCCGGGTGAGCACCACATTTCTGGAGAAGCGTCTCCTGCGGAGCCTCAATACAGTGCAGGGCCAGCTGTTTGTTACACTGAAGTACTTGATAAAGAAGGTTATCGGCCGCAAAGTGAAGGGTCTGAAGGCCTATCATGCTAAGACCATCACGTTCCGAATGCTGGAGGAGACTAAACCAGACCGTTGGCATGAGCGAAATCTTGTGAGCCTCACCAGAGACTCGCTGCAGATGCTACTAGATAATGTGAATAGTAGCTGTACTGATGGCAGTACGGACGGTAGGATTATGGAGCATTTCTTCCTGCAAGACGCAGCCTTGTATCTCAAAGGTGCTGACGGATGCACTGCTCAGGATGTTGCACATGTATTGAGAGCGTCATTGCGGATTTGCCTGAGCTGCTAAGGCAATTCGTGGGCACTCTGGGAACTGTGGGTGGCATGGACAGATTCCAGTTTCATCCGTTCCAGATTTTGCCATTTATTTTCCACAAAAAAATTGAGCAATATTGTGAGTACCTCGATTATCACGAAATTTTCGACGTGGTTTATGACAGTCTGCTGCAGTTGAGCTCCCATGACGGCAGCTGCGATACGCGAGGGACGCTCCTTGCCCAGATCAGCCGCCTGCCCGACTGCGCTCGCTCAGCACGAGAGGCGCTTAAAGCGCTGACTTTCTTGAAGTTCGGAGATCGAGACGAAGCAATGATTGTGCTGCACGACTGCAGAGACCACAGGGTGAACAGAGGCATCGCATGGTCCACGGAGAGGCTGGTGACTGATGCGACAGTAAAGTTTGTTTGGCAGCATCTCAGGGACTGCGACTCCGCCTGGAGGTTCTGCTTCAACTTTTCCGATCGCCCTCCGACTCTAACATTTCTGCCGGCCTTTCTGGCAGAAAGCTTTCCCATGCAGACAGAGTATTACGTAACAAACTATTTCGCCAAATTCGATGCACTGCTGCACGCTCTGCGAATTGAACTGCTGCCGTGGGACGCGAACGCTCAACTCTGGATCCGGTCGGTAGCTGAGAGAGCGGACGCGGACGTGCAGGAGCTCGTGCTCGGCGCCGGGTACTGCAATGACGAGGCTATGGCTTCGAGGCTTGTGAAGAAAGTTCACGAGCAGCGGCGAGCGTTTCACCCTCGTCTGGTCGAGGAGTTTCACCGGAAAGTTTCAGGTAAGCAAAAATGCGGCTTTTTTCAATCGGTGGGAAAAGGAGACGTGAGTTTTCAAAATCCCAAACTCGACTGTAAGTGCTTCGCCTCGTTTTAGGCCGCAGTCTATGAAGTGACGAAGACATGCAACTGGAGCCATGGAAGTCGGGACTACAAATTTTGTTTTGTGAAAGGCTAACGATGCATGCTCTGCTGCGAGTGACATAAAAAATGAAATATGGAATTGAGTGGCATATCGTAAATATATTTTTTTACTTTTTTGTTTACGCTCGTAACAGCCGTTTATCAGTGAGAGCTTCAGGCACCGGTTTGCACCCCTTGACAGGACACTGAGAACTACGAGACAAGAGAAGTTTAGTTCCATGTCTTGGAAGGGAGGAAGCGGTAGAGAGTGGGAGAGAAGGTGAGAGAGGAAGATAGAAGGGCAGTGAGAGTAAGGGAGGGA
Source organism: Macrostomum lignano (assembly GCA_002269645.1). Taxonomy (NCBI): domain Eukaryota; kingdom Metazoa; phylum Platyhelminthes; family Macrostomidae; genus Macrostomum; species Macrostomum lignano. The sequence goes on from NIVC01000386.1 coordinate 84,835, forward strand.
GAGACCAGGTGAGAGGCTGAGGCTGGTACTCATACAAGTGAGTCACATTACTTACTTCGTTACCTCAATGCGCAAGTGATGCGGCTGGTGAATGGTGAATTGTGAATGGCTAGTCTACCTACCCTACCCTATAGTTTCTGTTGCTGACACTGGGAATTCAACCTTCAGATCTCCAAGCCAGAGAATTACTCCAGCTGTTCAACTCAACTCAAACCAAATAGCGCTCATATGTAAAACACCTTTAGAATCAAGTCTGTTTAATGCGATGCCACTCTTCATATTTATATTTTATATGAAAAGTTCGTGTTTTAAAAACGAGAAAAAGGCTAGAAACATGCAAATTCTATTTTATCTACTGTACCTACTATATTTACTACGAGCATGTAGTGACAAACTAAATATACTGCAGAAACATGTCACGTAGATGGACATGAGCACATTGAATAAAAGTGGCCTTTTTGATATTGTTTGCCAAATTTTTTAGTGCATCGTCCTGCGTTCAAAAATCGTCTTTGGGTGCGTGCAAAAGGAGCGACCGTGGACCATGCGTGCAAAAGGAGGGACCGTGGACCATGCGTGCAAAAGGAGGGACCGTGGACCATGCGTGCAAAAGGAGGGACCGTGGACCATGCGTGCAAAAGGAGGGACCGTGGACCATGCGTGCAAAAGGAGGGACCGTGGACCATGCGTGCATGAGAATCGACCAACGGACTATGTGTTTAGCAGTGTTAAATAGCAATAATTTAAGCAGTTTAAGAGATGCATGGCTCATGTATTTAAATACGAGCAACTACTGCAGAACACTATTGCAGCTGTGTAACGTATTTGCGCTTATCTGGCACCCGATCAGCAGCCAAGATCAATAGCAATAACAGACCTTCTTTCAGACACTCTGCTTCTTCACTAACACTGCAGGTTCACTCCTTCGAATCTGTGTGAACAAATTTCTGGTCTCTCTTCAGAACTGCCCTTGACAGTCGCAGTCCAAGACGCATCAAATTGTCTTTGGAGAATTTCAGTCTCCTACGAGTTTTGGTGCAACAGTAATTTGGCTTATTGAACTGAACATTTTAAGAGATGAATTGGTATAAATTACTTTTTAGGCTGCTACTTCGGCTGTTGAAAGTCACCTGGCTGAAATCCAATCCAGTTAATAAGTTTTAGTATCTCTTTTTTGCATTTTTTAGGAAATACCTTTGAGTAGCCTAATAGCTTGAGTTCCGATTTTAACGAATTGAAAGCATTGTAGTGACCTTCGCGAACTTTCCCGATCATTGTACTATTAAATATTCTACGCTTTTCCTGAAATTTCCATCAAGTTCACAACATTATTCCTACACCGTTTAGGCATAGTAAATTATTAATTTACATGAATTCTTGTACTGTAACGCTTGGTCACTATTTGAACAATACGTGCATACAACTTAGTTTTGTTATAACGATGCGCGTTTTTCCAGAACCTTCCGGAAACCCCAATTTCATCTATAAATACACGAAACCAGAAATGCAATTATTTTAAGCCTTTTCAATCACTCAATTGACTCAAACAACAGAGCATTCGACTGCTAAACCTTTTCAGCATCATCGAGAGACTTGCAGTCGTCACAGATTCGAGGGTTATGGTTAGGGTTAGGGTTAGGGTTAGGTAGGAGAGAATGAAGTGCAGTACCGGCGGATTAGACTCCCAGGTCCCAGTTGGCAGAGGAGAGAGAGTATGACAGGGTGAAGGGATAGTCTTTATGGTTGGATATGATGGTTAGGATTAGGTTCTTAGGGAATTAGGGTTAGGGTTAGGGTTAGAGTTGAGGTTAGGGTTAGGGTTCTGGTAGAAGCGACAGGTGCCAAGGCAGCGGGGAGTCCTTGGGAGCATCGGGGAAGGGAGATCGAGAAGGGAGGGGAGAATGTTCTGGGAGGGGAAAGGGCACTGGTCACTGCCATAGTCCTCGAGATCCTGGGCACCAATTCCATGTTGGAACAGGGCGATGGGACCAGGTGAACCGGCTGTCCCAGGGCTCACCTAGACCACCCGGAGACCAAGGCAACTGGGCGCTATAGGGGATGGAAATTACACTCACAATGGAAGGGGTGGGGATATAGTGGAGATATATTTTTATATGAATTTTTCGGGGAGGTGTCAGCTTAAGACCGCGGTTTCACCCTTATTGGGGCTCATCAGTTAAGCGTAGAATCACACCTTAGGCCCAAGGCCCAATGGAACTTGGAAGGGTTATTTATTATTATTTAGTCACAGATTCTGACCATTAACGCTAATGATACTACTGGGCTGGAGAGTAGGGAAGGAGCGTGTGACAGTCAGGAGATGGGTAAGGAGATGGAAATTTGTCGACCGATATGTATCGAAGTAGGAGTAATGCACTACTATTGGAAGGCCAGGGAATCAGCCAGGACTGCACACATAGGGCACGAGCGCGGATCCAAAATGAAGAGCCGGCACAGGCCAGTTTATCATAACTTCGAATATTAGGCTTTTAGTTTCGTTTTAATGATAATTTAGGAATTCTGTCTTAATAATAAAAAATAGCAGCTTGTTTTAAATAAAGCAAGTGTAAATATCTCACATTACAGATTAGACTTTTGCGTGTATACTTATATAGGGCATTTTAGAGACATTTTAAACAAAACTAACCCTTAAAACAGTAAAACAAATTTATTAACTGAAGAAAAAGCTGTGTGATTGAGAAAAAAGAATCGCATTGAACTGCTGACTAGCTGATAGGCTTTAAGTAGCGCTGAGGAGACTGCTTGCAGTTTGTATTTCGAGAAAAGCGGTTGCTTTTGTTTGAAAATGTTTTAGAAATGCGAAGTTCACTGCTATTTGGGAAACTAAAATTTGGGCTGTTATGAAGCCTAACATAAGGCATTTGGTCGGGTAGATTGCCAACAAGGGTTGTCAGCCCTTTTGAAAGAGTCTTGTCAATAAACTTCGGACAGACAATGAGTTAGCGGAGGCGATTTGCATCTTTTGGGCTGGAGATGGATAAAGAGCAATAATATAAAGACTAATAAGACTGATGAAGAGAAACTGATAAAGAGAGACTGATTCATAGATTGATAAAGAGAGATTGATGGAGAGATTGATAGAGAGAGATTGATCGAGAAGGATTGATGAAGAAATATTGATCGAGAGAGATTGATCACGAGAGATTGGTAGAGAAAGATTGATAGAGAGAGATTGGTAGAGAGAGATTGATCGAGAGAGATTGATAGAGAGAGATTGATAGAGAGAGATTGATCGAGAGAGATTGATAGAGAGAGATTGATCGAGAGAGATTGATAGAGAGAGATTGATAGAGAGAGATTGATCGAGAGAGATTGATAGAGAGAGATTGATAGAGAGAGATTGATAGAGAGAGATTGATAGAGAGAGATTGGTAGAGAGAGATTGATCGAGAGAGATTGATAGAGAGAGATTGGTAGAGAGAGATTGATCGAGAGAGATTGATAGAGAGAGATTGGTAGAGAGAGATTGATCGAGAGAGATTGATAGAGAGAGATTGATCGAGAGAGATTGATAGAGAGAGATTGATAGAGAGAGATTGATAGAGAGAGATTGATAGAGAGAGATTGATAGAGAGAGATTGATAGAGAGAGATTGATCGAGAGAGATTGATGGCGAGCGATCAGCCAGTCACGTCAGTCCGTCACGGCCAGGGCGTCACGGGCAGACGCAGTTGGTCTTGCCGGCCTCCCTATTGGCGAAGATGAGCTCCTCCAGCTGCTGGGTCACGGAGTCCACGTAGCGGATTCCCCTCGGCCGGCCCTTGCGCAGCGGCCCGGCATAGTAGGGCCGCCACGGGCTGAGGAAGGCGCTGCCGTCGCCTCTGGTGAACTTGGACAGCACCACCTTGTTGTGCGACTTCAGGTACTCAACAAGTGGCACGAAGCCGCCGCCCACACGGACCATGACGGCGTGGGAGCACTCGCCGCCTGGACTGCCCGCGCCGCTCTCTCCTAAGAGAAACCGCTTGCCGCGGGGCCGGCAGCGCCCGATGGTGGCCATGCGGCCGTTGCGGAATCGGGCTTTCTGGGCGTTGGCGATCTCCTGAAAGTTAATATTGATGTGCAGAAAGAGTTTTATACTTGCTTTGCTACTTACTGTGCAGGGCGAGCGGTAGTGCTGTGCGAATATTGCGTCCGATTTCTTAGCAACATCATGAGTTCCATTCTCGAACATAAGAATTCGCTGAATTTTTCAATGCTCAACTCTGGAACGAATTCTCTGACTGATGGCTCCCGCCTGAGTCCTGTCTGACTCCTGTCTGACTCCTGTCTGACTCCTGTCTGACTCCTGTCTGACTCCTGTCTGCCTCCTGTCTGACTCCTGTCTGACTCCTGTCTGACTCCTGTCTGACTCCTGTCTGACTCCTGTCTGACTCCTGTCTGACTCCTGTCTGACTCCTGTCTGACTCCTGTCTGACTCCTGTCTGACTCCTGTCTGACTCCTGTCTGACTCCTGTCTGACTCCTGTCTGCCTCCTGTCTGACTCCTGTCTGACTCCTGTCTGCCTCCTGTCTGACTCCTGTCTGACTCCTGTCTGACTCCTGTCTGACTCCTGTCTGACTCCTGTCTGCCTCCTGTCTGACTCCTGTCTGACTCCTGTCTGACTCCTGTCTGACTCCTGTCTGACTCCTGTCTGACTCCTGTCTGACTCCTGTCTGACTCCTGTCTGACTCCCGCCTGACTCTTGCCTGACTCCTGCTTGACACCTGACACCTGAAATCTAACTCCTGACTCCTCACATCTAGCCTTGACTCCCAAACTCTGACCCAATCCCCGGGCTACCTTCAGGCCGTCCACCGCCCGCATGGTCATGACAACCCTGCTGGAGTAGCCGCAGCCCGGGCAGGCGTGCTCAGAGCAGGGGCACAGGCAGCCGCACTTCTTGCACTTGCGCTTGTGGCACAGGCAGTAGTCCTGGTGCTTCGGGTACTTCATCCCGGCGCCGCCGCAATCGCCCTCGTCAAAGTCTGCGTCGTCAATGGGGCTGCCGGTCTCGACCGTCGGGTCGATGCTGCCCTCCCTGTTGAAGTCGTCAGCCGAGGTGTTGTGCGAGTCCACCAGCGCCTCCATGAGCGCCGCGTCCGCCATCATGTTGCCGTTGCGGCCGCCGACGCCGTTGCAGCACTTGTTGTTGTTGCGGTGCAGGCTGGCCACGGAGGCCGGGCGGGCCCGGCGGAGGCTGCTGAGGCGGTCGGCCTTGGCCAGCAGGCGGCGCGACAGCCCGACGGTTTTGCCGGAGGCGCCGTCGGCCGCCAGGATGGCTTCGCACTGCCTGATCTGCTCGATCATCTCTCGAATGTCTGGCATTTTCTGCTTCTAAAAGCTGCACTCAGTGGCGGTGGGCTTGCGTTGCAGTAAGGGCAATAATTTCTGAATTGAAATTCTGTCGCGAAGAAAGGCTTCCAGCTTCCCAAAACCCCAGCCAGCTCGTGCAAAGCCAGTCTATGGCAGCAACTGGTGAGCTGTTGACAATTCAAAGAATCGAAGATATATGCATCTATCTTTCTTAGCCGGTGGAAAAATATACACAGCTACGACTCAGGCTACAACTCACGACTGAAAGGTCGGGGGTTCGATTCTCGACCCGAGATTCGATTCTGACCTAGAGAAAGTCACTTAACTCTGCATTGCATGGGTGCCAGCATTATCTGGGGTAATTGAAGGGTGTGTGGCGACCCCCCAGTCCTTGGACTGAACAGCCGTACGCAGCCTTCAGATGCGCCGCGCAATAGCTACGGATGAGCTGTCGGTTGCACATCTGCCCATTAAGGCAGGTGCAATCAGTCAGCTATTAGTAGTTAATTATTATAATTTACTAGGTCAGACTCAAAACCCCCTCGTTGCCATGGTAGCAACTCTATTTATTCAAGCGAGTCAAGCCACCTCTTCAACGGCTCAGCATATTTTTGTTGACAGCTTTAAAAATGGTACTGGGCGCACCCACGTACCCACCCGACGCGGTCAATGGAGAGAGAGAGGGGGCAGCCAGAGGCAGGGCATTGCTTGCGGCTAACAGCAAAGCAAAGAAAATTGTTATGCCGCAATTTCATCATCATAAGAATGAGCGGCTCTGCGCTAGCTCAGAGGAGCGCACAGAAGAGAAGTGTAAACACCGCGAGAAGCCCTCAAGGTCAGAGGCAAGCTGCGCAGGATTTTCTCACTCCCCTGAGCTCAGGCTGAGTCGCTCCGCATTTATTGCGGAGTTTGTTGCTGTTAGCGCAAAGCAGACCCGCGCATTCTGGAGCGCCCGAGTCTATTTGATACAGAAACTTGAAAGCAAACAGGACTCAAACATTGAGCATGGGAGAGCTTGACGGTCAAACCAAGTGGCTGAAGCTGGCCTTCTTCTTCAGCGTGATCGGCTTCTGCCTGCTGCTGTACACCAGCTTCTTCTGGGGCGGCGCGGGCGGCCAGGCCGTGGCGGTGCTGGCCTACCTGTTCTATGTTGCCACCGTCATCATGGTGTCGGCCTACGTCTTTGTGGATGAAGCCAAGCAGCTGCCCGTGCTGGTTGCCTTCCTCATCGCCGCGCTCATTGCTGGTGAGCAGCTTTTGTGTGTGCTGAGTGCCTGTGGCCTGCTGTGAGTGCCTGTGGCCTGCTGAGAGGGTTGTGGTCTACTGTGAGGGTTGTGGCCTGCTGAGAGGGTTGTGGTCTGCTGTGAGGGTTGTGGCCTGCTGTGAGGGTTGTGGCCTGCTGTGAGGGTTGTGGCCTGCTGTGAGGGTTGTGGCCTGCTGTGAGGGTTGTGGCCTGCTGTGAGGGTTGTGGCCTGCTGTGAGGGTTGTGGCCTGCTGTGAGGGTTGTGGCCTGCTGTGAAGGTTGTGGCCTGCTGTGAGGGTTGTGGCCTGCTGTGAGGGTTGTGGCCTGCTGTGAGGGTTGTGGCCTGCTGTGAGGGTTGTGGCCTGCTGTGAAGGTTGTGGCCTGCTGTGAGGGTTTTTAGCCTACGATTGAAAGGTCGGGGGTTCGATTCTCGGCCCACTCGGAATTATTTGTGTCCTTGCGCATGACACATCTCTGAAAAAAATGGGTAAAGAGCGTGCGCTCCGCCCCAAGTCCTTGGACTGAACAGCCGTACGCAGACATCAGATGCGCCGCGCAATAGCTGCGGCTGAGCTGTCGGTTGCATATCCGCCTATCACAGCAAGCAGGTGTAATCAGTTATTATAGTATTATTAGTGCATATAGACTAGGCAATCGGCCCCCTTGAGTTTTAGCTTGCGCACCCGATCGTACGCAGCGAGAATCTCTGAACACCAAACAAGTTTGAAGATTTCAGTTTTTAATTAAATCTTTCGGCTCACGTGACCCCACAAAAAACGGTTGAATTAGAACTAGTTCAAATCGCACTTTATACTTAGTTATGAATAAAATTTGAATTCTTGCCCAAAAACAGGAGCAAAGGCAATCCTAAATTATTTATATTTGCGCGCATTTCTCACTGCACTTTGAGGTTTGCATATTAAATGGAAAACAATCAAGTTATTAGCTAAGATAAATAAGTTTAGTGACGCTGAGATAATCAAAGAAGCTAAATTATGGGGAACAGTATTTAAACAAAGCTAAACAAATTTATCAGTCACACAAACACAGATCAAGCCAGTTGTGACTAACAAGAGCCATTGTCAGGGTAAAAAGTACATTCGAACGCTGCTCGGATAACAAAAACGTTTTTTTTCAAATAGAAATAAAAAAACTGAAGCAGAGAAATGGAGCAAGTTTTCCACACGGTGAAGCCCTTGCGTCAGGCCCCGCTGGTGCCCCGGATGCAGTAGACCAGCAGCAGGATGCCCGACAGAGCCGAGCAGGTGGCGCCCAGGCCCGCCCAGCTGGTGGCCGACTGGTTGATGAGCGTCGGCTCCACGAATGCCGCCAGCAGGATGAAGGCCGCTGTTTTGGAGAATGCGACATTGTGACAGAGTGACATTGTGACTGTGACATTTTGACAGAGTGACATTGTGACAGAGTGACATTGTGACAGAGTGACATTGTGACAGAGTGACATTGTGACAGAGTGACATTGTGACAGAGTGACATTGTGACAGAGTGACATTGTGACAGAGTGACATTGTGACAGAGTGACATTGTGACAGAGTGACATTGTGACAGAGTGACATTGTGACAGAGTGACATTGTGACAGAGTGACATTGTGACAGAGTGACAGAGTGACAGAGTGACATTGTGACAGAGTGACATTGTGACAGAGTGACATTGTGACAGAGTGACATTGTGACAGAGTGACATTGTGACAGAGTGACATTGTGACAGAGTGACATTGTGACAGAGTGACATTGTGACAGAGTGACATTGTGACAGAGTGACATTGTGACAGAGTGACATTGTGACAGAGTGACATTGTGACAGAGTGACATTGTGACAGAGTGACATTGTGACAGAGTGACATTGTGACAGAGTGACATTGTGACGGAGTGACATTGTGACGGAGTGACAGCGTGACAGAGTGACAGAGTGAATCCAGCAACTCTTCCCGTGTTCTCTCACCTGTCACGAAGGCGATGACAAAGCAGACGAATGCCAGAATATTGTAGTTGCTGGCCTCTTCAACGAACACGTACAGCACGAGGATGACCACCAGCGCGTAGAACAGCAGCAGGGTGATGATGCCGAAGGCCTGGTGCGCCTTGCCCGATGCCGCATGGCAGAGGCTGCTGGTCAGGAGGCTGGGCGGATCGGAGCAGCCGAGCACAGGAAACTGCAGGTAGCAGACGAAGCCGATGCAGGTGAGAATGACGCTGGCCCGCAGCAAGGTGTGCTTCTCGGAGAAGGCCGCCATGCTGAGCTCTGCGGAGTCTGCTGGAGGTGGCGGGCGGAGGCCTTAGCGAGACTCAGTTTGCTTCGCAGAGGCGCATTGAATTCGCTGCCCAAGCCGGCCCACTTTTTGGCAACTCGAGAGAATTTGGCGTGCGAACTCTCTCACACTTCCTGCATTGGTCATGCGAGCCTCTGCCGGCGGTCCTGGCAGCTCCTTCGGTCTGGCTATGCTAATTTTCCTGCGCCGTTTGACTGCGCACTCAATCGGGCAGTCTTATATAACTGAGAAAGTTGCAGGACTTTTACAGGCTAATTCTGCCCGATGGCGCTGGGACTGAGGACAATGAGTAAAAACAAATGCGCAGTTGCTATGCAAACCATTTAATTGCATTTGGTCCACGAGATGTCCCCGTTTAGAAAGCCATATACAGAGGGGCGTCAGCTACAGAGGGGGCGCCAGCTACAGAGGGGGCGCCAGCTACAGAGGGGGCGCCAGCTACAGAGGGGGCGCCAGCTACAGAGGGGGCGCCAGCTACAGAGGGGGCGCCAGCTACAGAGGGGGCGCCAGCTACAGAGGGGGCGCCAGCTACTGAGGGGGCGCTAGCTACAGAGGGGGCGCCAGCTACAGAGGGGCGCCAGCTACTTCTATATATTGTCTACAGAATTAGATACTCTAAAGATATTCAGTCAGGCAAGCTCAAGCTCCTAACCGCATTTAGCTCGTACTGACCTCTCATGGCTGGCCAATCAGAAAGCACGGACACCGGAGACCTGCTTGCCGGATGCAGAACCGAGGGTCCGCCCTGGCCCAGAGCGATCCTCGCACCATTAAATACACTGCTGTATGGGTCGGCCGAAGAAGGAAAAATTTGAAACTGGACACCTGCAGGCCTCATCCGAGCCTGCCATGCACGTAGGGATCAATTTGACAATCCTGACTATGCATGAAGGCTCGATCCCAACCCCAAGCACCTGATCCCTGAGGCATGCTCAAGTACTCGTATATGCGATACATGTGGGTTGTTTAGCCTGTGTTCATTGACTCTGAGCACGATATTGAGATGGAAACTGTCTGTCTGTCTGCCTGTCTGTCTGTCTGCCTGCCTGCCTGTCTGTTTGTCTGTTTGTCTGCCTGCCTGTCTGTCTGTCTGCCTGTCTGCCTGCCTGTCTGTCTGTCTGCCTGCCTGTCTGTCTGCCTGCCTGTCTGTCTGCCTGCCTGTCTGTCTGTCTGTCTGTCTGTCTGTCTGTCTGTCTGTCTGTCTGTCTGTCTGTCTGTCTGTCTGTCTGTCTGTCTATCTGTCTTCTTGCCTGTCTGTCTGTCTGCCTGTCTGCCTGCCTGCCTGTGTGTCTGTCCAATCGCATCTAACATGTATCTGTCATTCCAACGCCGCTCCGCAGGCATCCTGGTCCTGGTGCAGGTGTTCCTGGACCGCAGAAGCCACTACAACACCACCAAGGGCTTCCTGTCCGGCAGCTCGGCCATAGCCGCAGGCGTGATGGCCATTCTCGCCCTGGTCACCGGCGGCTGAATAGGAAACTCCGCATATGCTACTTACAGCAGCTGCTGATGAAAATTCTGTCTGAAAATGTGACGAATGAAACACGGAAACTTGTTTCAACTTCTGCTTCCATTTTTTCTATTATAATTATCCTCTTAATTTATGCTTCCTTAATTAGCAAATAAAAATCTACGTTCCTCGTGTATGGACTGCCTGTACATGTATGGGCTCTCTGTACATGTATGGGCTCTCTGTACATGTATGGGCTCTCTGTACATGTATGGGCTCTCTGTACATGTATGGGCTCTCTGTACATGTATGGGCTCTCTGTACATGTATGGGCTCTCTGTACATGTATGGGCTCTCTGTACATGTATGGGCTCTCTGTACATGTATGGGCTCTCTGTAATCGTGTTAGAGAACTGTCTGACCATAGGGACGCAAAAACTACAATTTGAAGCTAGCGGAACGCATTCAGTTTTTAGTCAAAAAAATATTTTAAAAATGAACATTTTTTATGAGCATTTTATTGGTTATTTTACAAGTAAATCGAAGTCTCAAATGGATGAGATAAAAAATCAGAACTCAGACAGACAGGAAATTAATGAAATCTATATTTTTTCTGAGAGATACAACTGCAACTTTTCGAAATTCTGGATCAAATGACGCTCTGTCTGCGTTGACTTGAACATGAGTTTGCATTGTCTGCATGTCTGTCTGTCTGTCTCTGTCTGTCTGTGACTGTCTGTCTGTCTGTCTGTCTGTCTGTCTGTCTGTCTGTCTGTCTGTCTGTCTGTCTGTCTGTCTGTCTGTCTGTCTGTCTGTCTGTCTGTCTGTCTGTCTGTCTGTCTGTCTGTCTGTCTGTCTGTCTGTCTGTCTGTCTGTCTGTCTGTCTGTCTGTCTGTCTGTCTGTCTGTCTGTCTGTCTGTCTGTCTGTCTGTCTGTCTGTCTGTCTGTCTGTCTGTCTGTTTGTCTGTCTGTCTGTCTGTCTGTCTCACGGCCGGCCGCGTGAGCAAATTGTTGTTGATGTTTTCTCCGCAGGGAAGAAAGAAGGGCACCTGAAAACAGACTGTGGGGTACGTGGAGACACTATGAGGGTTTTGAGATGGACAGTGAGATTAGATCTAATAGATGGTGAGATTAGACCTAATAGATGGTGAGATTAGACCTATAGACAGAGGGCCCGTTCTATGAAGCCATCGTACGATAAAATAGTTCTCAGCTCCAATCTCCGCAGTGTAAAAGTTCCGACGTACGATCGAACTCACGCTACGACAGCTTTTTAGTACGTCCCCACGGAGATTAGATGCGGCAAGCGCGAAAACATGTGTAAAGCATTATCTGCAAGCATGGCAGGCGAGCCAGAGGCACACAAAGGAATCTCGGTCACCCCGCGTGAGCATGAGATCACAGAGATCACAGAGGGCAATCAGACACGAATTCGTGGCTTCTGTCCCAGTTTGACCCCTCGGTCTCCAGCGATGCCTTCGTAACATCCAAGCGTAGTAGGGATTTTTTTCTGGGGAAATCTGTGCTTCTCGGAATTTGTCACGCTTTTCTCCTTTGAGTGAATCAGCCCGCGCCCGGGTCAGTGCGAGCTCAACCGAGTGGAAATTCTTGAGCAAACAGAAATTCGTGCTCTGAAAAGTCTGATGTAGCTGTGAGATTCTGGATACTAGCTGAACCTGAATGCCACAGTCGCTTAAGCAGTTGCTGTGCCGTGAGTGTCTTGATGGTAAAGTGTCGGGTTGGTGAAGTGTCGGTTTGGTGAAGTGTCGGTTTGGTGAAGTGTCGGGTTGGTAGTGTCGGGTTGGTGAAGTGTCGGGTTGGTGAAGTGTCGGGTTGGTGAAGTGTCGGGTTGGTGAAGTGTCGGGTTGGTGAAGTGTCGGGTTGGTGAAGTGTCGGGTTGGTGAAGTGTCGGGTTGGTGAAGTGTCGGGTTGGTAGTGTCGGGTTGGTGAAGTGTCGCGTTGGTGAAGTGTCGGGTTGGTGAAGTGTCGGGTTGGTGAAGTGTCGGGTTGGTGAAGTGTCGGGTTGGTGAAGTGTCGGGTTGGTGAAGTGTCGGGTTGGTGAAGTGTCGGGTTGGTGAAGTGTCGGGTTGGTAGTGTCGGGTTGGTGAAGTGTCGCGTTGGTGAAGTGTCGGGTTGGTGAAGTGTCGGGTTGGTGAAGTGTCGGGTTGGTGAAGTGTCGGGTTGGTGAAGTGTCGGGTTGGTGAAGTGTCGGGTTGGTAGTGTCGGGTTGGTGAAGTGTCGGGTTGGTGAAGTGTCGGGTTGGTGAAGTGTCGGGTTGGTGAAGTGTCGGGTTGGTAGTGTCGGGTTGGTGAAGTGTCGCGTTGGTGAAGTGTCGGGTTGGTGAAGTGTCGGGTTGGTGAAGTGTCGGGTTGGTGAAGTGTCGGGTTGGTGAAGTGTCGGGTTGGTGAAGTGTCGGGTTGGTGAAGTGTCGGGTTGGTGAAGTGTCGCGTTGGTGAAGTGTCGGGTTGGTGAAGTGTCGGGTTGGTGAAGTGTCGGGTTGGTGAAGTGTCGGGTTGGTGAAGTGTCGGGTTGGTGAAGTGTCGGGTTGGTAGTGTCGGGTTGGTGAAGTGTCGGGTTGGTAGTGTCGGGTTGGTGAAGTGTCGGGTTGGTGAAGTGTCGGGTTGGTGAAGTGTCGGGTTGGTGAAGTGTCGGGTTGGTAGTGTCGGGTTGGTGAAGTGTCGGGTTGGTGAAGTGTCGGGTTGGTGAAGTGTCGGGTTGGTGAAGTGTCGGGTTGGTAGTGTCGGGTTGGTGAAGTGTCGCGTTGGTGAAGTGTCGGGTTGGTGAAGTGTCGGGTTGGTGAAGTGTCGGGTTGGTGAAGTGTCGGGTTGGTGAAGTGTCGGGTTGGTGAAGTGTCGGGTTGGTGAAGTGTCGGGTTGGTGAAGTGTCGGGTTGGTAGTGTCGGGTTGGTGAAGTGTCGCGTTGGTGAAGTGTCGGGTTGGTGAAGTGTCGGGTTGGTGAAGTGTCGGGTTGGTGAAGTGTCGGGTTGGTGAAGTGTCGGGTTGGTGAAGTGTCGGGTTGGTGAAGTGTCGGGTTGGTAGTGTCGGGTTGGTGAAGTGTCGCGTTGGTGAAGTGTCGGGTTGGTGAAGTGTCGGGTTGGTGAAGTGTCGGGTTGGTGAAGTGTCGGGTTGGTGAAGTGTCGGGTTGGTGAAGTGTCGGGTTGGTGAAGTGTCGGGTTGGTAGTGTCGGGTTGGTGAAGTGTCGGGTTGGTGAAGTGTCGGGCTGCTGGAATTTAGGATTGAAATATTTTAAAAAATCAAATCTTCAGCTTGGTGAAGTTCCTCGAATACTCGCTCACTAAAACAAACCTTGAATTCCTTTTAATTTCTCAATACCTTGTCCACCTGCTGCAAGACAGTTTCACCCATTAAATACTCGTACTGCAAGACTGACGCTAGAATGAAAAAATCAATTTGTAATGCCATGGGGGCAGACAATATTCGTGTATTTCATCATCTGCGGACAGCTTTTTACTGCCGTTTTTTCACGCGAAGTGGCGGTTTGCTAATGGACAAAAAGCGATTGCCTGGACACTAAAGGGGATTCCGGATAAACAGTGGGTGATTCACAGGGCGAGTGCAAATATGGGTGAACAGGTTGGTAAACACCTTTCATGTGACAGGAGCAACATAAACTGTTTCGAGGTTAATATTTAAATGACATTGTAGTGCACAACAGTGTGCAGCAGACAGTGGGACACCACGCATGACATTCGAAACGATACGACTGCTGTATAGCTGAAGTGCACAGACAGATTCCACAACACAATGTGCTTCCAGCGGATAGAGATTCCACAACACACTGTGCTTCCAGCGGATAGAGATTCCACAACACACTGTGCTGACAACGGATAGAGATTCCACAACACACTGTGCTGACAACGGATAGAGATTCCACAACACACTGTGCTTCCAGCGGATAGAGATTCCACAACACACTGTGCTTCCAGCGGATAGAGATTCCACAACACACTGTGCTTCCAGCGGATAGAGATTCCACAACACACTGTGCTGACAACGGATAGAGATTCCACAACACACTGTGCTGACAACGGATAGAGATTCCACAACACACTGTGCTTCCAGCGGATAGAGATTCCACAACACACTGTGCCGCCAACGGATAGAGATTTCACAACACACTGTGCTTCCAGCGGATAGAGATTCCACAACACACTGTGCCGCCAACGGATAGAGATTTCACAACACACTGTGCTGACAACGGATAGAGATTCCACAACACACTGTGCCGCCAACGGATAGAGATTTCACAACACACTGTGCTAACAACGGATAGAGATTCCACAACACACTGTGCCGCCAACGGATAGACACAAGAGTCCACATAGGACACTGTGCTGCCAGCGGATAGACAAGAGTTCACATAGGACACTGTGCTGCCAGCGGATAGACAAGAGTCCACATAGGACACTGTGCTGCCAGCGGATAGACACAAGAGTCCACATAGGACACTGTGCTGCCAGCGGATAGACACAAGAGTCCACATAGGACACTGTGCTGCCAGCGGATAGACACAAGAGTTCACATGGGACACTGCCATCAAGACAACAGACAAAATAATTCAGAAAAAATCGAGAAAAATTCCATCGAGTGAGATTCTCAATGTGCCTGTCAAGCATTCTGGCAGGCTCCGGAGTCAGTAGTTCGTCTCCTGAAGTGTCTGCAGGCAGACTCCGTTTCGTTGGTCGGAGGGTCCACGCCGCAGGCGGTTCCAGTTCAGGCAGGGCAGCGCCTTGCGCAGCAGTCTAGCCAGGCCCGCCCTCCAGTTCGCGGAGACGAACACGTAGATGAAGGGGTTGGCGCAGCACTGCACGAACGGCAGGTTCTGGAATAGCGCCTGCGGGCGGGGGTAGGGTGTTGAAAGTTGGAGTGTTGGGAGCAGGAAGTCGGGGTGTTGGGAGCAGGAAGACGGGGTGTTGGGAGCAGGAAGTCGGGGTGTTGGGGACAGGAAGTCGGGGTGTTGGGAGCAGGAAGTCGGGGTGTTGGGGACAGGAAGTCGGGGTGTTGGGGACAGGAAGTCGGGGTGTTGGGAGCAGGAAGTCGGGGTGTTGGGGACAGGAAGTCGGGGTGTTGATGACAGGAAGTCGGGGTGTTGGGGACAGGAAGTCGGGGTGTTGGGGACAGGAAGTCGGGGTGTTGGGGACAGGAAGTCGGGGTGTTGATGACAGGAAGTCGGGGTGTTGATGACAGGAAGTCGGGGTGTTGATGACAGGAAGTCGGGGTGTTGATGACAGGAAGTCGGGGTGTTGATGACAGGAAGTCGGGGTGTTGATGACAGGAAGTCGGGGTGTTGATGACAGGAAGTCGGGGTGTTGATGACAGGAAGTCGGGGTGTTGATGACAGGAAGTCGGGGTGTTGATGACAGGAAGTCGGGGTGTTGATGACAGGAAGTCGGGGTGTTGATGACAGGAAGTCGGGGTGTTGGGAGCAGGAAGTCGGGGTGTTGAGGGCGGGAAGTTGGAGGAGCAGTGCGATAGATATTAGGAGGTCTGGGTTCAAGTAATTGGGGAGGTAGAATTTAATGCACTAATTAACACGTAAAAGAGCCGAAGCCGAGGGCATTTTTTGGCAAAGGCTTTACGTAATTAAGGGCAGCGTCATGGCTTAATTATCCATGAACACTAAACAGAGTGCACATCTGTTTAGTGTTTGCCTATCTAAACACATCTGCAAAAACACGTCTGTTTATTTTAGATAAAAACAAAAAACAAACTGGGCTCAGTTGGCTTCGGAATCCTGAGCGGACTAAAGAGACACTGTGAGCAGAGGCCTGATTAACGCTGAACTTTCATTCTGTCATTCTGTCTGTCTGTCTGTCTGTCTGTCTGTGTGCCTGTCTGTCTGTGTGCCTGTCTGTCTGTCTGTCTGTCTGTCTGTCTGTCTGTCTGTCTGTCTGTCTGTCTGTCTGTCTGTCTGTCTGTCTGTCTGTCTGTCTGTCTGTCTGTCTGTCTGTCTGTGTGTGTGTGTGTGTGTGTGTGTCTGTCTGTCTGTCTGTCTGTCTGTCTGTCTGTCTGTCTGTCTGTCTGTCTGTCTGTCTGCCCCTCTGTCTGCCTTTCTGTCTGTCTGTCTGTCTGTCTGTCTGTCTGTCTGTCTGTCTGTCTGTCTGTCTGTCTGTCTGTCTGTCTGTCTGTCTGTCTGTCTGTCTGTCTTGTTTAGAATCCTGCCGCAACCCCTTTTAAGGCCTTCCTGAAAGCGAGAAGTACGACAGAAAAGTTAAAAATAGCCCTTACAGCATCTCTCACGCCTCTTAAGTCCCGCAACTTCCCCGTGCATCCTTAATTGCAGATTCTTCGGCGAAAAATGAGGTCAGGAACACGAACTTCAAGGACCCGCGCGCAGCAAAGCTGTTCGGTAATAACCTTTGCTTGCTTGCCACGAATCACCCCCGGGCCGCATTCGCAGTCAGCAGAGCGGCTAGTCCAGATGTGCGAATGGTAGGGGAGCCCAGCCCCCGACTCACTGCCGCTGTTGTTGCTCTATCTATCTATCTATCTATCTATCTATCTATCTATCTATCTATCTATCTATCTATCTATCTATCTATCTATCTATCTATCTATCTATCTATCTATCTATCTATCTATCTATCTATCTATCTATCTATCTATCTATCTATCTATCTATCTATCTATCTATCTATCTATCTATCTATCTATCTATCTATCTATCTATCTATCTATCTATCTATCTATCTATCTATCTATCTATCTATCTATCTATCTATCTATCTATCTATCTATCTATCTATCTATCTATCTATCTATCTATCTATCTATCTATCTATCTATCTATCTATCTATCTATCTATCTATCTATCTATCTATCTATCTATCTATCTATCTATCTATCTATCTATCTATCTATCTATCTATCTATCTATCTATCTATCTATCTATCTATCTATCTATCTATCTATCTATCTATCTATCTATCTATCTATCTATCTATCTATCTATCTATCTATCTATCTATCTATCTATCTATCTATCTATCTATCTATCTATCTATCTATCTATCTATCTATCTATCTATCTATCTATCTATCTATCTATCTATCTATCTATCTATCTATCTATCTATCTATCTATCTATCTATCTATCTATCTATCTATCTATCTATCTATCTATCTATCTATCTATCTATCTATCTATCTATCTATCTATCTATCTATCTATCTATCTATCTATCTATCTATCTATCTATCTATCTATCTATCTATCTATCTATCTATCTATCTATCTATCTATCTATCTATCTATCTATCTATCTATCTATCTATCTATCTATCTATCTATCTATCTATCTATCTATATCTATCTATCTATCTATCTATCTATCTATCTATCTATC